>JAFLJL010018339.1:5000-15000 GCA_018398815.1 Conus ventricosus | reverse complement strand
GTTACGTTGAACTTTTTTTTTGGGGGGGTCGTCGCTGCGTCTCTCACACATAGATGGCAGATCTTAGTGGTACGAACTGAATAGCATTATCATTATCATCATCGTCGTCGTCGTCGTTGTCGTCGTCGTCACCATCCATTCACATCATAATATAGTATCTATGTATTTCGACACCAGAACACAGACACAGACATACTGACAGGAGATAGACAGACAGACAGACGGACACACACACACACACACACACACACACACACACACACACACACACACACACACACACACACACAGAGAGACACTCCACACACACACACACACACACACACACACACACACACACACACACACACACACACACACACACGCGCGCGCGCGCGCACGCACACACACACACACACACACACACACACACACACACACACACACATACACACACACACACACACACACGTGAGAGAGAGAGAGAGAGAGAGAGAGAGAGAGAGAGAGAGAGAGAGAGAGAGAGAGAGAGAGGAGGAGGAGAAATCCTTTCACAGTGTCACTCCCCTCCCTCCTCACCCCTCCCCCTCCCCCTCTTTATCTGCCCCCTCAACTTTCTTTCTCCCTTTTCCTCTTGTCCTTCTCCCCACCCCCCACCCCTCCCCCTCCCTCCCCCGCCCCCTCCCTCTTCCCGCCTCCCTCCCCCTCCCCGCCCGATTTTAGATTTTCTTCACAAGTGAAAAGAAACACCAACAAGCGAAGTATAGGTCGACGACCCAGTTATGATAACAGAGGCGGAGGAGGCGTTTTCTCCTCCCACCTGACCAGGAAGGACAGTGATGCCACACACAGCTGTCTGGACACACAGATTGCCACGTCACGACTAACCACCCCCGACCCGGCGAGTGGGCGGCAGTGACGCAGCAATCCTGGCAGTGATGTGCTCCTCTTTAACGATCTCCGCCCACAGCAACAACAACAACAACAACGACACCACTACAACAACCACCACCAATAACAAAAATCGACTGCTCCCTGATTCACATTCTTCGATCCGTCGGCACGTGTCGACATCCTGGTTGACGTCATTCTGGTCCTGCTGACGTCAGCTCTGACGTAGTGGGCGGGGGGGCTTCGTCATCGCATGGATGGCACGTGCATTGTGTTCATCATGAGCTGTGTGTTCAATCGTGGGTGATGAGAGTGCGAGCTACTGCTTCCGTCACGTGTGTGACGTGGTGGTGGTAGAGGTTTTAAGTCATCGCGTGGGTGGAGTAGGTATTGTTACGTTGTTGTTGAGTCCGTGTGTTAAAAGAGGGCTAGTTGTTGGTCACTGTGAATGCATGACATTGAGTCAAGTATTCACAGTGACAAAAAAAAAATAGCCCTCTTCATGCTTCAAGCTGAATGAAGAGCATAACTAATAATTTACGACGCATAGAAACAAAAATGATGATAACATCTCATGAGAAAAGATTTCTTATTTCTTCTCTGGCACTAAAGCAGAGCAATCGTTTTGTCTTGTACTGAAGACAGTGCAACAACAGTATAGTATAATATGTTGACCGTGGATCTTCCGAATACCTATGAACATGAGGGCTGGTACTTCGTTGTGGGTCGTTTCCCTTCCTCTCTCTTATGACCGTGGGAGCACGTACTTGTATGTGTGTGGATGCACGCGTGTGTGCGTATGTGCGCGTGAGGCCGTGCGCGCGCGCGCGCGCGCGCGCGTGTGTGTGTGTGTGTGTGTGTTGTGGACTCTCTCTTTCTCCTCCCATTCCCACCTTTCTTCTCTCTCATTCTCCCCTCCCACCCTACATCTCTCTCTCTCTCTCTCTCTCTCTCTCTCCTCTCTCTCTCTCTCTCTCTCTCTCTCTCTTCCTCACTCTCCCCCTCTTCCCCCCTCTGTCTCCCTCTCTCTCCCCCTCCCGCGCCATCTCTCTATCTCCCTCTCTGTCTATCCCTTCCGCCTCCCCCCCTCTCTTCCTCTGTCTCTGCTCTCTCTCTCTCTTCCTCCCTCTCCCCCTCTTCCCCCCTCTGTCTCCCTCTCTCTCCCACTCCCGCGCCATCTCTCTATCTCCTCTCTGTCTATCCTCCCGCCCCCCTCTTCCTCTCTGTCTCTCTCTTTCTCTCTCTCTCTCTATCTCTTCTCCCTCTCTCTCTCTCTCTCTCTCTCCTCTCTCTCTCTCTCTCTCTCTCTCTCTCTCTCTCTCTCTCTCTCTCTCTCTCTCTTTCTCTCTCTTGTAATCAGGTCCGGAGATTGCGTTGTAAGGGACTTTGGGGGAAGAAAAGAAACTGCCAGCGACCATCTTGCATAGGCTGCCAGCGACCATCTTATATAGGCTGCCACGACCATCTCGCATAGGCTGCCACGACCATCTTACATAGGCTGCCACGACCATCTTACATAGGTTGCCACGACCATCTTACATAGGCTGCCACGACCATCTTACATAGGCTGCCACGACCATCTTACATAGGCTGCCACGACCATCTTACATAGGCTGCCACGACCATCTTACATAGGCTGCCACGACCATATTACATTAGGCTGCCCCGACCATCTTACATAGGCTGCCAGCGACCATCTTACATAGGCTGCCACGACCATCTTACATAGGCTGCCACGACCATCTTACATAGGCTGCCACGACCATCTTACATAGGCTGCCAGCGACCATCTTTCATGGGCTGCCACGACCATCTTACATAGGCTGCCACGACCATCTTACATAGGCTGCCACGACCATCTTACATAGGCTGCAACGACCATCTTACATAGGCTGCCAGCGACCATCTTACATAGGCTGCAACGACCATCTTACATAGGCTGCCAGCGACCATCTTACATAGGCTGCCAGCGACCATCTTACATAGGCTGCCACGACCACTTACATAGGCTGCCAGCGACCATCTTACATAGGCTGCCACGACCATCTTACATAGGCTGCCAGCGACCATCTTACATAGGCTGCCACGACCATCTTACATAGGCTGCCAGCGACCATCTTACATAGGCTGCCAGCGACCATCTTACATAGGCTGTTAGCGACCATCTTACATAGGCTGCCACGACCATCTTACATTTGGCTGCCACGACCATCTTACATAGGCTGCCACGACCATCTTACATAGGCTGCACGACCATCTTACATAGGCTGCCACGACCATCTTACATAGGCTGCCAGCGACCATCTTACATAGGCTGCCACGACCATCTTACATAGGCTGCCAGCGACCATCTTACATAGGCTGCCACGACCATCTTACATAGGCTGCCAGCGACCATCTTACATAGGCTGCACGACCATCTTACATAGGCTGCCAGCGACCATCTTACATAGGCTGTTAGCGACCATCTTACATAGGCTGTTAGCGACCATCTTACATAGGCTGCCACGGACCATCTTACATAGGCTGCCACGACCATCTTACATAGGCTGCCACGACCATCTTACATAGGCTGCCACGACCATCTTACATAGGCTGCCACGACCATCTTACATAGTCTGCCACGACCATCTTACATAGGCTGCCAGCGACCATCTTACATAGGCTGCCAGCGACTGATAGTCAGCATGCCTGAAACCCGGCCCCAAAGTTCTTGGCAAACTCTACACAGCTTTTGACGTTCTGAATCAAATAAACTAACCCCCCCCCCCCCACATACCCCTCCCCCCCATCTTCCCTTCGACTGCTCCTTAACTCCTCTCCAAACATTTTGGTGGGGCCTGTCTACATGAATCACTGAGAAGCGACAGAAAGGATTGAAGCACATCATGAAAACGCTATCTGGTGAGGACACACACACACACACACACACACACACACACACACACACACACACACACACACACACACACACACACACAAAACACACACACACACACAAAACTGGGGCGGGGGAGGGGGCGCAACTTCCAGCTGCGGACAACAACGTCACTCTCATCGCAATTGAATTTGAGGAAGGATTTATTTCCCTTGTGTATTGTTTCTTCCTAGTCTCTTTTTATTCCGGTTTTGTTGTTGTTGTCGTTTATTAGCTGTTGGTTTTTGTTTCTTTGTTGTTTTTAACTTTGAGTCTGTTTATTTTCCAATGACTGTAGAACGTTCTTTTTTTCAGCTTCGTTATTCCAATAATGTTGACCTAGATCACACAAAATCCAATCTTGCCCCAAGGCTGACCTCACAAACCACGCTGTAAGATTTGACAAACATTATTTATATATTAATGATTACTTATACAGCGCCTATTCTCGGCTAGAGACCAAGCTCTAAGCGCTTTACAATCCACAGTCGTTTACACAACGGGCTGCCTACCTGGGTAGTGCCGACTGAAGAGCTGCCAGCTGGCGCTTCATTTCAGTCGTTTCCCGTGTCATCCAGTCAATATCGTTCAATGTCGTTCACTCAATTTCCTTACTTCCTACATTCTTTCCATTTCTTAGGCAGGGTGCATGCTATTGTGAACGTGTCATCCATACCAACGGCCAAGCTGGCCTTCTCTTCCGAAAGTTGGTGATGGGATTTTACGTGTGTGCAAGATGTTATGCGTGCGTTCACACACAGAACCTCGGTTTATAGTCTCATTCGAAAGGACATCTGCTGGGCTGTTTGTAAGTGGACAATGTGGACAATGAGATTTAAAGATAAGGACAGGAAACAGAGAAGGCACAACAGAAAAAAAAGATTCAGACAAGTATAAGTTAATACGAGGAATCTTTTTTTTCTGTCGGCTTTAATACTCATATGGTCATTCTGGTCTGCTTTGTTGTTGTTCTGGCGTGATCAAATGTCATCATAAATTTAACTTAAATCACACGACTAATATATTCAACTCCTTCGCCCGACGCCTTGAGCTGGACTGATTAACAAATTTGGAGCCCCCCCCCCCTCCATTTCCATGAAAAGACTAAACCATCGCTTCTTTCCGCATGCATCTGTAACGGAAAGAGAATAGCTCCATCTGTCTGCGTCTTGTCCCTATCATCAATCATCGAAAGTTTCGGGATCTTCGGGATAATATCCCTAGTCAAGGGGAATTTTGACGATATTCGAGTGGAATTTCGTTTCATGCGTTATAAAATTAACTTCGCACATCAGTGACATATTTTACGTGCTTTGGATCTTAAACACTGTCTTGGACAAAGTGAATCTTACAGTGTCGCAAAAATGTGTGGATTGCAGAAAGGGAAAAGTAGGGGGGAAAAGAGAAATGAAATGAGCTCTACTAGGGTCACTTGAAAACTGGTTCATAGCCAAAGCAAGCGCAAGCGTTATTTCATGGCTGTTTCACTGCGGGGACATATGCACTGGGATGCGAATGGGTTAACTTATGTCTTGTAAAGAGCTGGCCGGCAAACGGATTAGTTATCCAAAAACAGCTACACAATGAAGCAGATGACCCCACGTGCAAATCAGCCGGAGAAAACGAAAGAATCAAAGCCAATTTTCCAATTTGCTGGACAGCTAAAAAAAAAAAAAAGTTAACCCTTGTCCTAAAGAGCAACGTCTAGCTTTCGAAGAGAACTGGGCGGCGAAAGTGTGAATACTCATGTACCTCAACAGCTGTCAGCAGGATGGTTAACGTCCACGCCTAAAACTGACAGCAAAGGGTTGCAGGTCCACGTCTTGGAAGAGCTGGACGATCAAGGGCTTAACTCTTACGCCCCAAACAATTAACCCGTTTAAACAAAAAGCTGAGAGGTGAATGGGTTAACTTTCACGGCTAAAAGAAAAGAAATCCCTCTCAAAGGAAAGAAATACCTCTCAAATCTAAGCTGGGAAGGTGATAAAGCAATCCCTCTCAAATCTCAGCTAGGAAGATGATAAAAGAAATCCCTCTCAAATCTAAGCTAGGAAGGTGATAAAGAAATCCTCAAATCTAAGCTAGGAAGCTGATAAAGAAATCCCTCTCAAATCTAGGCTAGGAGGTTGATAAATAAATCCTCAAATCTAAGCTAGGAAGGTGATAAAGAAATCCCTCTTAAATCTAAGCTAGGAAGCTGATAAAGAAATCCTCAAATCTAAGCTAGGAAGCTGATAAAGAAATCCCTCTCAAATTTAAGCTGAAGGTGATAATGAAATCCCTCTCAAATCTAAGCTAGGAAGGTGATAAAGAAATCCCTCTCAACTCTAAGCTAGAAAGGTGATGAAGAAATCCTTCTCAAATCTAAGCGAAGAAAGTGATAAAGAAATCCCTCCCCAAATCTAAGCTAGGAAGGTGATTAATTACACCAGTATCTTAAAACCATCAAGTCTCAAAACCAACCAAACAAACAACAACCCCCCCCCCCCCAAAAAAAAAAAAAAAAAAGAAAAAACAAAACAAAAAAACCTTGGCGATTAATAGGTTTAACTTGACATGCCTCAAGCTGGTTAATTTTTGTATGTCTCATACAGATAAATCCCACGTAACTCATGATCCTAGGGTTGCGGGTTCGAATTTCGGTACAGGGGGATTTTTCCCTCGGAGTTAACATTGATTCTGACTCCATTCTCCATACAGTCCTTCGAATGAGACTATAAACCGAGGTTCCGTGTGTGAAAGCACGCATAACATCTTGCACGCACGTAAAAATCCCATCACCAACTTTCGGAAGAGAAGGCCAGTTTGGCCGTTGGTATGGATGACACGTTACACATAGCATGCACCTTCCCCGAAGATGGAGTATGGCTGCCTTAATGGCGGGATAAAAAAAAACGGCCATACACACAAAACTACACTGCCTGTCTATACAGGCAGTGTCCGCAGGAGTATCAGCCTGCGTACGCAGAAAGAAAGAAAGAAAGAAAATCCCACGTGTCGATCGACCAGTGCCGACGTGCATGGAGAGACTATAGCTGGCTTGAACCCGTGCAGTTTTTATATGGGCAGGCAGAGATATTGTGCTCTGTGCTCCCCCAATTGTTGTTTGCATGGAGAAGCGCACCCCTTGAAAGATTAGAATATTTTATATCTTAGCTTACACTTTGTAGGTGGTATCAATCTAACCCCAAACTCGCCATTTTCGAATGTTCAAGGTTTAATGTCTCGTGACGAATGTGTGTGTGTGTGTGTGTGTGTGTGTGTGTGTGTGTGTGTGTGTGCGTGCGTGCGTGCGTGCGTGCGTGCGTGCGTGCGTGCGTGCGTGCGTGCGTGCGTGCGTGTGTGCGTGCGTGTGTGCGTGTGTGTTGTGTGTGTGTGTGTTGTGTGTGTGTGTGTGGTGTGTGTGTGTGTGTGTGTGTGTGTGCGTGTGTGTGTTGTAGCAGAGCATTTTTCTTCTGTCAAAATGTTTTGAAAATTCTTCATCAAGTCCTTTTCACGTCTTTATTAAAGTTGCGACAGAGTGCAAGAATGAACTCCCTTGAATTTACTTCGTTCAATACTGATGACGCACGCAGCGGAAAACTTTGACGTGCAAGATGCAAACTTCTACAGAAGAAGGCACATTTCAAACTGAACGTTGCCGAGTTGGACGGAGTTTCAAACTCTGGCATCAACCGTCAGACTGGTCGCAGTCGACGTTGACGTGACGTGCAGACTGACTTACTGGCAACATTTTTTTACGCGTTTTCACCTGAAATGTTAAAATAAATTTCAGCGAAATCAATGCATGTATGACACACAAACGCACTATATGAAGACCCTTGTATCTTGTCTTATTCACCATCTTCCCATGAATAGTCATTAGTCTCTAGAACTAAGCATGAACGGGGGAGGGGGGGGGGGGGGGGTGCAATTTGTGGACGTGGAAGAAAAAAAAGAAACCCATTCCAAAACATAGCACAGTCTTTAGTGGGAGTTACAACGGATGCGATGCTGTGCTGCTGCTGCTGCTGCTGCTGCTGCAGTCACGTGATACGGATGGGCAGAGAGAGAGAGAGAGAGAGAGAGAGAGAGAGAGAGAGAGAGAGAGAGAGAGAGAGAGAGAGAGAGAGAGAGAGAGATTTTAAACAATCTAATCACTGATTCATTCCCGACCCGTTTATAAACTGCTTCAGTCTTCGATTCAAACAATTCTTTTTTTTTTTTCTTTCAAAGAACAGAGGTAATGAAGGAAGTCCTAATTTTCTAAATATACCCCGCAGCTCAATTTTCTTTCTTTTGCACGTAAGTCTTGAACATGTGAGCTATTCATTCCGTCAACCACCACCACCACCACCACCTTTACCACCACCACCACCACCACCATCACTACCACCCCCCACCCCCCCCCCCCCTTCCCCCTCCCAGTCCTTTCCGAACCCGCCTCTCCCTTCCTGTGTCTCCTGCACACGTGACGTCACGCCTAGTGCATGAGGATGCAGGGACAACTAAGTCGTCAGCGGCGCGGTGGGGGGGCCCGGGGGGGGGGGGGGGGGGGGGGGAAGGGGGGGGTGGCGGGATATGCCCGTGGCACTAGCGGACGGATGTTATCTTGTTTCGCCGGCTCTGCTTTCCTCAGGAAGCGCTCGACACGACGTGCGTGATGTGTGTGTGTGTGTGTGTGTGTGTGTGTGTGTGTGTGTGTGTGTGTGTGCGTGCGTGCGTGCGTGCGTGCGTGCGTGCGTGTGTGTGTGTGTGTGTGTGTGTGTGTGTGTGTGTGTGTGTGTGTGTGTGTGTGTGTGTGTGTGGGCGAGCGCGCGCTTGCTTGCGTCCGTGCATGTTTCCGCCATCAGTGTATCTGAGTAAGGAAGACATTAAATTTGACCCTGGAAACAATAACAAACTGAAAAAAAAAGACATCTCACCCTAATCACTTGATGCAGGTTGAACAACAACTGCACAGTTCCCCAGTCTTTTAGCTACCGTAATTGAACGATCAAGAAAGTATCTAAGAGTCAGGTTTAATCCCAACGTCTGGAGATTGGAGATGGTGACTGCCATCTTGTACTTCATTTCACACTGAACTTGTAACAATTGTAAACCGCAAGAACAACAACAACAACAACAACAACAACACACCAAACCCGACAGAATAGAAGAGGCGAAGACGACAGGAAGGGGGATGTATTAGACGCACGGAGGGGATAAAACTCTGAATGAAGACAAGGTGCGTGCATCTCTTAGTAATGTGGGCTGCTGCACCTTTTCCCTACAAGTGGAGCTTTTAGCGTTTATGATGTCTCAGAAGCAGGAATGAAAAACCTGCACACAGAGGCCATCGTTTACATGATTCCACATGTGTCATGTCTGTCACGCTGGCGGCTGATCTGTGATTTTAATGCACGTTGCGTTCGTGTTTTGGTTGAAGGAGCGAGATCTTGGGATAGGGGTTAGGGTTTGAGTTTGGTAGGGTTTTGGGGTTTTAGGGTGAAGGGTTGGACACAAGCAAACATGTTATACATCATAATCTAGAACAGTCTTGGGCAAGTATTCCTGACCCCCGCTTCCCTCCCCTCCCCCTCCCCCTCACACACACACACACACACACACACACACAAAACACACACACACACCCACACACACAAAACACAAAAACAACACAACACAACACACAACACCACACACCCACACACACACACACACACACACACACACACACACACCACACACAACTCCCTTCCCCCCCTTTCCTCTTCCCCTCCCCCCACCCCCACCCCCCCAGCACCTCTTTCCCTCCCACTCCATGCAGTAGGCCTAAAGGGAATCGCAAAGGTCATACAGTGTCCATGAGAATGTTGCCCCAGGGGGGCGGGAGAGGTCAGACCTCGGAGCACGCAGGCTGACACGGTTGTAACGGTAACCACAGTATCAGGGCCACAGGCCCAAACTGAGGAATATGAGAGAGAGAGAGAGAAGAGAGAGAGAGGGGGAAGAGAGAGGAGAGAGAGAGAGAGAGAGAGAGGGGAAAAGAGAAGAGAAGGGGGGGGGGGTGTCTGTCCGTAGTGCTACCGGCTGCACATCAAACTTAATGCGCCGGGCCTTGCTTTCAAAGGAGTCATAGACTGGCGCATTTGGGCTGTTTTGGAGAATGCCCATTGTGTCTGAGAGTTGATTCTCCCGTTGTCCTCCCAGTTCTTATAGAACAGAGAGTACTTTACAATGGGAACAAGAAAT
>JAFLJL010018337.1:32500-38256 GCA_018398815.1 Conus ventricosus | reverse complement strand
TCTTTACTGCTTTTTTCTCTTTTCTCCCTTTCTGGCCCATTTTCCTTTGTCTTGGAAGCCTTTTCTGCTTCTGGCCGTTTCCTTTGTTCTGGGAAGCTTCCCCCCTTTGCCTTTTTCCTTGTTGGAAGCTTTTCTCCCCCTTTGGCCCATTTTCCTTTGTTCTGGGAAGCTTTTCTCCCCCCTTCTGGCCCATTTTCCTATGTCTGGAAGCTTTTCTCCCGTTCTGGCCCATTTTCTTTGTTCTGGAAGCTTTTCTCCCCTTTCTGGCCCATTTTCCTTTGTTCTGGGAAGCTTTTCTCCCCCTTTCTGGCCCATTTTCCTTTGTTCTGGGAAGCTTTTCTCCCCCCTTCTGGCCCATTTTCCTTTGTTCTGGGAAGCTTTTCTCCCCCCTTCTGGCCCATTTTCCTATATTCTGGGAAGCTTTTCTGCCCCTTTCTGGTACATTTTCCGTTGGTCTTGGAAGCCCTTTCTTCGCTTTCTGGCCCATTTTCCGTTGGTCTTGGAAGCCTTTCTCCGCATTCTGGCCCATTTTCCTTTGGTCATGGAAGCCTTTCTCTGCTTTCTGGCCCATTTTTCTGTTTTCTTTGTTTTAGAACGCCTTTCTCTCTTTTCTTTCTGGCCCTTTTCTGTCTTTGTTCTGGGAAGCTTTTCCTTTTTTGGCCCCTTTTCTGTCTTTGTATTAGAACGCCTTTGTCTCTTTTTTCTGCTTACTTTCTTGTCTTTGTCTAGAAAGTTTTTTTCTGCTTTCTGGTCATTTCTCTCTCTCTCTCTCTCTCTCTCTTCTCTCTCTCTCTCTGTGTTGTGTTGTGTGTGTGTGTGTGTGTGTGTGTGTGTGTGTGTGTGTGTGTGTGTGTGTGTGTTTATGTGTGTGTGTCGCGCGAGCGCGCGTGCATGTGTTTTGCGGTGCGTGTTGTGTGTGTGTGGTGTGTGTGTGTGTGTGGTGTGTTGTGTGTGTGGTGTTGTGTGCGTGCGTGCGTGCGTGCGTGGGGTGTGTGTGTGTGTGTGTGTGTGTGTGTGTGTGTGTGCGCGCGCGCGCGCGCCGCGCGCGTGCGCATGTTTACGTGCGTGCGTGCGTGCGTGCGTACGTGTGTGTGTGTGTGGGTGTGTGTGTGTGTGTGTGTGTTGTGTGTGTGTGTGGTGTGTGTGTGTTTGGTGTGTGTGTGTGTGGTGTGTGTGGAGTGGTCTCACCCGCCCCACCCCTACACTCATCTCTCTCGGAGCGAGTGGTCCCCCCTCTACAATTTTCAGCCCGTGGCGATACGTCACAGTCCCAGGGGAAAGAAAAAAAGAGGAAGGGGGAGGGAGGGGGGGAGGGGGGGGGGGGGGGGGGGGGGGGGGGGGGGGGGGGGGGGGGGGGGGGGGGGGGGGGGGAGAGTAAAAGAAAAAAAAAAAAAAGGGGGGAAAAAAGAAGACACAATACCGGGCCGACACACCCAAAAGGGCCGAAAAACCCATTTTGGCTTAGCTGTTTCCCTTAGTGTTAAAAACCCAGCCCTTTTTTTTTGTTTGTGGGGTTTTGGGTGTGTTTTGTGTGTGTGTTTTTTTTGGGAAATTGTTCTTGGTTAGAGGGAGAGGGGAAAAAAAAGGAGAGAGAAGAGAGAGAGAGAGAGAGAGAGAAGAAGAGAGAGAGAGGGAGAGAGAGAGAGGAAAAGGGAAAAAGGGAAAAATTTGGTTTTTTTTCGGGTTGGGCCAACCCCCTATAAAGGGGGGGGAACTATTTCAATGGCATTTAAGCAAAAAAAAAGTATGGATAAAAATTAATAATGACAGATTCCAACATCTTTTGACAATAGAGTTCAACAGTTCAGGTTTTAAAATTTAAACATTCCCATCCTTAACTACAGTCGCACCCTTTTAAATCCTTAAAAAAAATACATGCATACATTTTTCCCCGTATAATTTCGTTACTGTTAGCCATCAATAAGGCCCCTTTAAATAAACGGGGATTTGCAAAAAAATTTTCCGGGAATATTTTTTTGGGCCGAAGCTCCCCGGGAGATAGGGCAAAAAAACCCAAAAACTGTTTTCATCTTCTTTTGCGTAAATTACACAATGGCATGTACGAATTGTTGAAAACCTTATTAAAAACGGCCCCGTGTTTTGCTAGGGCCCTGTTACCCCCCCGAACCCAAATTTTGTTAAATAACATCTAATATGTCTTTTCGATGTAAATTTAAAAAAGAATTTTTTTCGCAGCTCCTAGATGTTTTTTGAAAGTTCTTTTATAAAAAACCCCCGGTTTCGCTGCCCCTTGGATTTGTTCACCCCTTTTTTTGGCCTGGCAAAAAACTAACCCCTCTGGCAAATTCATCCAAAAATTTGAAAGACTTTTTAAACCCCCTTTTGATTTACCCATACCTTTCCCCAAAACCATTTTGAAAAAAATTTTTCTCGAACCCTTTGGAAACCCATGTATTTTTCCCGCGTGGTCTAGGGGCCTTTCAACACAGAGAGAGAGAGAGGGAGGAGAGTTAAGTAGAGAGGGGAGAAGGGGGAAGAGTGGGGTGTGTGTGTGGCTTATGCGTGCGTGCGTGGTTGTGCATGGGGCGCGCGGTGTGTGCAAGCGGCTTGCGTGCGGGGCGTGCTTGCGAGGGCTTAAAGTGTGTGCTCCCCTGACTGCGTCCCTTGCATACAGGGCATGTTTTGGGGCACGCGCGGCGCTGTGTCTTTTGTGGGGCGGGCATGTGTGCGGGGCGCGGGGGGGTTGCGCGCATGTGTTGGGTGTTTTTGGGTTGTGGGGCGGGGTGGGTGTGTGTGCGTGGGGTGTGTGTGTGTGCTTTGTGGTTTTGGTGTGTGTGTGGTGGTGTGTGTGTGTGTGTTGCTTGTGTCGTGCGGGGTTTTGTGTTTGGGTGTTTGGTGTGTTTTGGGTGTGTGTGTGTTTTGTGTTTTTGCGTGCGTGCTTTTGCGTGGGGTCGGGGCGTGTGTGGTGTGTGTGTGGTTTTGTGGTGTTTTGGTGTTGGTTATTCTTTCCCCCCCCCTTTGGGTTTAAACCGTGTACTACCCAGGTTTCGGCTTTGCTGTAGTTTCCCAAAGGGAAAGACGGGAAAACGCACAACCCAGTTTCACGGGGTTTCCCAATCCAAAATACAAAAAAAATATTACCAAATACACCATACACCCTAATACAAAGCGTTATATTGTAAACCATCTTTTTTTTTTCTCTCAGTTTTGGCGTTTTTAAATTCCCCTGTTAGTCCCATAATTTCCCGTATATTTTTCATATACCACAAGTTTTTATACAACAAAACAAATTCTCCTTCCCTCTGTTTTTTGTACCCCCCATTTTCTTTTAAAAACAGGAGTTTTTTTCCCAATTTGGGAACGAAGAAATGGTGTCCTTATGAGTTAACCGAAAATATTTAGGTGTTGGTAACGGCTATAACCCCAAAACGGTTTTCCTTTTTTATGGAATATTGGGGAAAGTATTGGCCGTCTGCTGGGAAAAATTTTTAGGGAATTCCTCATGGGTCAGGATCATGCCCGATGTTTTTTTTTACTGTTTGTGACGGGTTTTAAAAACCCCTAACGGTTTTCCTTCTTTATGGGAAAAACTTTAGAAAGCCTTGGCCCACTTTTTGAAAAAATTTTTTTGGGATGTTCATTATGGGTCCAGATGAAAGGCCCATTTTTACCCGAATAAACCTTTATATCTGCTTAAAAGGCCCTAAACGGTTTTTCCCCTTTATGGAAATTTTTCACCCCGTACTTTAAAATTTAAAATGGGAGTACGTTTTTTATGTTTTCAAATTTTGGGTTTTTTTTTTTTTTTTCTTTTGCTTTCCCTTTTTTTACTGTCGCCAACTGCTTTTTTTTTGCTTTTCTGGCCTGGCTCATTTTCCCTTTTTTTTTTTTCCCGGGAAGCCTTTCTTGCTTTCTGGCCCATTGTTTTGTTTTGTTTTTAAAACGGGGTTTTCTCTTGTTTTTTTTTTTATGGCCCTTTTTTCTTTTCATTGTTCTAGGAAGGGCCCTTTTTCCTTTTTTTTTTTTTTTTTTTTGTTGTTTAGGGAGGGGGGGGGGGGGGGGGGGGGGGGGGGGGGGGGGGGGGGGGGGGGGGGGGGGGGCAATTTTTTCCCGTCTTTTTTCATGTTTTTCCCCTGGGCCCCTTTTTTTCTGTCTTTGGGTTTTAAAAAGGGGTTTTTTTGCCCTTTGGGTTTTCCCCGGGCCCCTTTTCCCCGTCTTTTTTTTAAGAAGGGGTTTTTTCTTTTTTTTTTTTTTTTTGGCCCCCTTTTTCCTGTCTTTGGGTTTTAGGAAAAATCTTTCTTTTGCTTTTTGGGGCCCCTTTCCCACCTTTGTTTGGGGAAACCCCCGGTGTTTTTTTTTGGCCCATTTTCCTTCCTTTGTTTTGGGAAAACCCCCCTTTTTTTTTTTTTCTTTTCTGGCCCATTTTCCCACCTTGTTCTGGGAAAAACCCGTTTTTTTTTTTTTTTTTGGCCCCCCTTTTTTTTCCCGTGTAATGGGGTGGGTGTTGTGTGTGTGTTTTGGTGTGTGCGTGCGGGGGGGGCGCGCGGGGGGTGGTTTTCGTGCGAAAAGTGCCCTTTCGTGCATTTTGGGGTGCGTGAAAACTGGTCTCTTCCCCCATCCCCCCCCCCCCCCCCCCCCCCCACCTCCCCTCCCCCGGGCGGGTGGTTTTCCCCTACTAAAATCCAATTTCTCGTGGGGGGCCGGGGGCACCCACAGTCCCGGGGGGGGGGGGGGGGGGGGGGGGAGGGAGGAGGAAAAAGAAAGAAAGAAAAAGGGAAAGGGACATTCCTGCCCCCACACCGGCTGGGGAGTTTTAAATAAACCCCTGTGGCTGTAAGCCCTTTTCCCTTTGTGTTACAACACAAAAACCCTTTTTTTTTTGTTTTTGTAGTATTATTATTCTCTTTTTTTTTTTTTTTTTCCTTTGTTTTTGTTTTTTTCCCCGGGGAGATTAAAAAGAGGGCGGGGGGGGGGGGGAGTGTGTGGAGAGGGGGGAGAGAGAGAGAAGATACGAAGAGAGAGAGGGGGAGGGGAGAGAAAAGAGGAAAAGAAAAGACAAAAAGACAAAGCCCTGCCAAGGGGGGGGAAGAGAGAGGAGAGAGAGAGGGGAGAGAGAAAAGAGATGAGAAGAGAGAGAGAGAGAGAGAGACGACAGGGCAGACAAAGAACCAAAAGGAGAGGAGAGGGGAGAGAGAGTAAGGAGACAGAGGCAGAGTCGACAGAGGAAAAAAAAAACAAACGAAAAAAGGGCCCCAACCCAAATTTTTTTGGGGGGGGGCCCCCGGCCCATCCCCCCCCAGTTGCAGGAATGAAAACAAAGAAAGAAAAAAAAAGAAAAAAAATGACTGGGCCCAAATTTCCCGAAATTTGGGAAGTGGAAAAGAAAACACCACTGACGCCCCCCCCCCCCCCCCAAAAAACAACAAAACACAAAAACACACACAACCCACACACACAAAAAACACCACCCCACACACAAAAAAATCAAAGCGCATCACCGGGTGTCGCCCCCCATTATCATTCCAAAAGGCCCCCACCACAGCACACACGTAGATACCGCACCTTTCTTTTTTTTTGTTTTTTTCTGGGGGTTTTTTTTTTTTTTAGCCTTTTTGAGCTTAACATCTTCCGGGGCCCTTGGTTGGGCGAAAAAAAAAGAAGAAAAACCCCCCAAAAAAACCTACAAACGGTCCCTTCAAACTTTCCCCCAAAAAAAAAAAAAAAAAAAAAAGAAAAAAAAACAAAAAAAAAAAACAAAACAAAAAAAAAAACTAGCGGGGGAAAAATTTAAAAAC
>JAFLJL010018337.1:0-30000 GCA_018398815.1 Conus ventricosus | reverse complement strand
CCTGCCCTTTGCTGTCATCAGACAAAAATACTTCAAAGCGTATGACTATGACAAGAACGAAACAACAACAACCAACAACAACAACAACAAATGTTTCTGGTATTCAATTGATCCATCTTTGTAAATAAGCAATAAAAAAGATAATAATGAAAAGAAAGGATTCAGATCAAGGCGGAAAAAAACAACACTAAAACAAACAAAAAAGTCCACAACGCGTTTGTAGTATTAAAAAAAATTGCATTTACAGGAGTGTGTGTGTGTGTGTGTGTGTGTGTGTGTGTGTTAAACAATGGCAAAGAGAGAGAGAGAAAAAGAGAGAGAAGAGAGAGAGAGACAGACAGACAGACAGACAGACATAGGCAGAGACAGCACGCATGCCAGCAAGCCGGCGCACGTTATGCATGAACATAGAAACGAGCTAAAAACGCAAATCCCGCCACCTCCCTTTTCGACCCCCCCCCCCTCCCTCAACATCTTTGCTTGAGATCTTCATTGCCATCATTCCGCCCTCCCTCTCCCTCCACTCCCCTTTCCTCCTCACTTCCCTTTCTCTCCACGCATAAGCTCAGATTGGGGGACTTTTTGGGTGGGGGGTGGGTGGGTGGGGAAGGGGGGAATTCCGATCGACAGTATCAGCAGTCTAGCATCTGCTAGTCTCCTAACTGATACCCATCAAAGTCGAAAGTAAGAGACAGAAAAACAGACGAAGTGGAATATCCCCCCCCCCCCCGCCCCCCCCCCCCCCCCCCCCCCCCCGCTCCACCTCCCAACCTTTCTCCGCCTCTTCCCCGTTCTCTTCCTTTCGTCTCGTTCATTCCTTCCTTCCTAGCGCTCTCCCCCCCCCCCCCCCCCCCCTCCCTTCCCCCCGCGCCCTCTTCAACACACAAACACGTAAAAAAACAAACGAAACAACACCCAGTCCTTTTTCACGTGACCTGATAGGAGACAGAAACCGACACAACCTCCCTGTGACAGCCTGTCGGTCACGGTCTGAGTGACACTCAATCACCCACAGGAACGGAAGCGGAAAGAAGGAGAAACTGACAACTGGAAAGCGCCATCACAGCACAGCAGAACCAAGCGTAAGGAGAAACTGACAACTGGAGAGCGGCATCACAGCATAGCGTAACCAAGCATCCCCCCCCCCCCACTCCCACCCCCTTCCCCAGAGAGAGAGAGAGAGAGAGAAGAGAGAGAGAGAGAGAGCTGTCCCTCCAGTCATCACCAGAAGCATGTGAACAAACAACGTTAAAACAGACTGTCATCATCCCCTAAACAATAAGCATCCCCCCCCCCCCAAAAAAAAAAAAAAAAAAAACCCACACACACACACGTTGCATGTTGAAAGAAACGAAGGTAAGGCAAGTCACAACCACAGACATGTTGATAGACATAGCTGCTGCTGCAAAGAAGACCGTAGACACTCTTGTGTCCTCACGCAAAAGACTCCAGCCAGCCAGTCACACGCGAACGTACGTACGAATACATGCGCGCGCGCGCGCGCCACACACACACACACACACACACAACAACCACACACACACACAATGCCTGCTGCAACACTTAAAGTTGCATTTGCAGTGTGTCCCATTTCATTATACTGCATTACCCGATACGCGATCGAATAATAATCGTATTACGGGAACGATAAACTGCCGCTTTTACCACAGTTTGCAGTATACATACAGACATATTATATATATATTATATATTATATATATAATATATATATATATATATATATTTTGTGTGTGTGTGTGTGTGTGTGTGTGTGTGTGTGTGTGTCCATCTCTCTCTCTCTCTCTCTCTCTCTATATATATATATATACATATAACACTTTTCGCACGAATATAGGCCAAAACAAAATAATGATGAAGATTTAGGATGGGGGTCAAAAAAGAATGCACAGGTAACAATGAAGCAATGCCTCCTCCTTTTAGAAGAATGTCTCGTTTCATAGCCATGTCCCGTCCTCCTTTTACAATGACGCCTCCCTGTCATATTGATGCCTGATCCTTATACAGTGATGTCTCTTCTTCTTCTTTTTCTTTTTTTTCTCTTCCAAATGATGACTCCTGTAAAAAAAAATTGTAAACTTCCCAAAGTCTCATGGTGTCAGCTCCCAACCATATCATAGCAATGATAATGGAACGCCCTGTGCATGCCTGCACCCTGTGTGAACACTGCGCAGGCTTCCAAGGTGGTGCAGGATTGCTCCCAGCTGGTTTGTTTAGCAGTGAGGACAGTACTTCTCTGGTCCTACCCGCACCTGCGGATGGTTTTGGTTTTTTTTTTTTCCCTTCTTCATCATATCAAAATCGCTCCGTCAAAAGAGAGCTGCCAGTTCCGCCGCTTTAACGAACTCTTCTGTGTGGGAGTCAAAGAAGGGGGCTTCGCGGCGGGCACTTTCATCACGCTTGTCACGGGAGAAGTGAGGAGAGGGAGAGGAGACACTGAACTACAGGCGCTTCACCGACCTTGGGACGCACGCGTTTTCTTCATCGTACGAGCAGTCTACCGCCGCGCGCGCGCGCCGCGCGCGCGTGTGTGTGTGTGTGTGTGGTGTGTGTGTGTGTGTGTGTGTGTGTGCGCGCGCGCGCGCATGCTGTAGTGTGCGTTGTTGTGAGACAGTGTGTGTGGGATCGTGTGTGTGTGTGCGCGCGCGCGCGCGCGTGAATGTGTCAACATGCACTCTTGTTTGAGGTGCACGGTACTTATTGCAATATTTATTCTTCTTTTTGGTTTCATTGATGTTTTCTTTAACCTCTTCTATATTTGTAAGCGCTTAGGCTTATGTAAGATGCACCATAAATCATCATCATCATCATCATCATCATTATTATTATTATTACAGAGGTCGATCGTTTCGCACTGCTGGAACTACCTCTGGTTTGGCACTGGGAAAGGAAACCACCCGCAGGTTTTTGGTAAGACTTGCAGCGACGTAGCTTCACGCACTCGCTGTCCCCTCCCCCAAAAAAAACAAACAAACAAACATCGTCCTGTGATTTCAGAGGGGTCTGTTCACTGGCAACTCCCTGTCTGGTCAGCTGTACACACACAATGACGAATTTACCTCAGCATGCTTGGATTAAGAGCTGTGGTCATTCATAATCCTTATGGGCAGAGCACCTCGTTGGGACTTATACCAACGGCATTTCATAGTCCTTATACGGCAAATACTTTGTTTAGTCTAACACAAACAGACGTTCACGCTCCTTATAAAAGATACAGCCGGTTTGAATACAGACTTATACTAGTTCATAGTCCTTCCAAGGACAATAACTTGTTTGGGCATTCAGTGATTGCAATTCATTGTCCTCATGTGGTGAATACCTTCTTTGGACTAACAAAAAGAGTTTTTTTGTTTCTTTGTCCTCGCAAGGGAAATACTGTGCTTGAGGTAATGTTGAGGCTAGCATCCCATCTACACCGCCAGCTGCACCTGAAACCATCCCCAGTGTGCACATGTGGGCAGGCAGAGCAAACCACAAAGCACATTCTACAGGACTGTGGGGACCTGCAGTGTCTGAGGGATAGGACGTGGCCGCAGCCGGTGCCCATCAACGACAAGCTGTACGGGTCTGTGGAGGCCCTGCAGAGGACCACCAGATTCATGACAGAATCCTGTCTACAGGTGTGATTGGTGATCGAGAAGAAGCTGATGCTGAAGGCGATCCAAAGACTCAAATAAGAAGTAATGCCTGTTCGGATTTCGACTTACGATAATTCACACAGAAAATAGACTGCTGAAAGTAATACTTTCAGGAGTTCTGGTCCATATAAAGAACACAGCCTGTTTGCACTAACGCCACTACGTATTTCCAATAACATATACACTAAAGAAGGCTTCAACGGTTCATAGTCCTGATATGGGAAGCATCCTGTTTGGACCGACCTTCACACCAGCTGACAGTTCTTATAGGTGAAAAGACGCCCTCCCTGGATTAACAGTCCTCCCTTTGGGAACTGTCCTGTTTAAATGACTCAATCCAACCACCATCCACTAGTTCTTATAAGGAAGAGCGTCTGTTTGCATTGACACCAAAGATTAGATTTTCAAGTTCTTCCACGGCAGATAGTGTGTTTGGACTAATATTAACGAGATTAGATTTTAAAGTTCTTCCAAGGCAGATAGTGTGTTTGGACTAATATTAACGATAAATCGCATTACCCGTAACTTATGGAGAAAAAGTCTGCTTGGACTAATACAGGGGTAAGCCATAGTCCCTATAAGCTTTTTTTTTTGGAGGGGGGGGGGGGGGGGGGGGGAGGAGGAATGGCCTGTTTGGACAAAAACACAAGAAAGTCAAAGCACCTGCAAGTTATTTTCGGTAAACTGGTTGAAGTAGACATAGGTATGTCACAGTCTGGATTTTCTTTATTTTCTTTTTCTCTCTTGCTCACCTTTTCTAACCAAAACCCCCACCAACCCCCCCCCCCCCCCCCCCCCCCCCCCATTTTCCCTGTTTAGCTGTACTGAAAGTATAGTGACAGTGTCTGTAAAGCGGCATCCGAAACGCCGGTCTGGGTCTGGCACCAACAGCGACTAACGTTACTGTTCTGAGAGTAATTCCATGTTCGTTCTGAACTTGAAGCTACAGCCACAACAGGCCGGTTTGTCCGTTCGCTGACTGTCTTTTACAGGGGCTACAGCCACAACAGGCCGGTTTGTCCGTTCGCTAACTGTCTTTTACAGGGGCTACAGCCACAACAGGCCGGTTTGTCCGTTCGCTGTCTTTTACAGGGCTACAGCCACAACAGGCCGGTTTGTCCGTTCGCTGACTGTCTTTTACAGGGGCTACAGCCACAACAGGCCGGTTTGTCCGTTCGCTGTCTTTTACAGGGGCTACAGCCACAACAGGCCGGTTTGTCCGTTCGCTGACTGTCTTTTACAGGGGCTACAGCCACAACAGGCCGGTTTGTCCGTTCGCTAACTGTCTTTTACAGGGCTACAGCCACAACAGGCCGGTTTGTCCGTTCGCTGTCTTTTACAGGGCTACAGCCACAACAGGCCGGTTTGTCCATTCGCTGTCTTTTACAGGGGCTACAGCCACAACAGGCCGGTTTGTCCGTTCGCTGTCTTTTACAGGGCTACAGCCACAACAGGCCGGTTTGTCCGTTCGTGTCATTTACAGGGGCTGAAGGCAGCTCTTCGTTCATGGCCCGGAAAACACCAGTCCACCTTCAGTGGGTTGACGTCGACAACAGTTAAGAACCCAGCCTAACGCCTAGGACACACCGAGACTGAACACATGTCAGAATGGACCCATCCATGAAAAATGTGTCAAAAGATGAAACACGCGCACACGCAGACACACACACACACACACACACACACACACAGAGTTCATGATAATCCTTTCAGAGTGTAAAGAGCCACCACCTCAAACTCTACACATCTGATCACAGCTGTATTCCAAACTTCAAAAACGAAATAGTCATACAACCGTCACACACGCAAACATGGAAAAACAAGCTTTTGTCCGTTAGAATATAGCTTTATAGCTCTCAGTTTACACACACACACACACACACACACACAAGAAAACCCTTTCGGCATGGGGAAACTTACCACCTCAAAGTCTACACACAGGATCATCGCTGTGTGTCAAACTTCCAAAACGAAATAATCATACAATTGTCACACATGCAAACATGAAATATATTAGCTGTGTACCATTAAAAATACAGCTCTGATTACATCCATATATTTTCCAAATTCCAGTTTAGAGCTCAGTGATACAATGCTGATCATTTCTCTGCGAAAAAAAATCCAAAACAAAGAAAGAACATCACCATCATCATCATCAACAACAACAACAACGAAAAAAACAAAAAAGAAAAAACGTATGTTGATAATTTCTTTGTAGAAAAATCCAAACAAACAAGCAAACATCAAACACAACAAAAACCCTACCCAGCTCCTCAGCACACAGTAGTGAAGTTATCATTCATACGTGACGACAGTTACAATAAAGCTCTCATCAACAGAAAATAATAGCCGAGTTACTGGACCGTGTCAGACGATCCGGGACACACTAATGACAACACAGAAGCAACGAGTTTTTTTTTTAAACTCTGGATCTTCTACAAGAAAAGAAAAAAACAAAAAAAAAAAAGAAGAAGAAAAACCGACACCAATCAACAACAAAGGAATGACATAGCTAAGAGAAAAAACCTTTGCCACTGCTGAAGAAGAAGAAGAAGAAGAAGTGTTATTAAGAGAGTCCGGTTCTCTCGGGGGTTGGCGAGTTAGCTAGCTTACTGGAACATTTCGTTCCTTCTTCAAGCCCCCCCCCCCCCCCCTATCCCTTCTCTCTCTCCATCCCTTCTCTCTCTCCATCCCCCCAACCCCTCTCCCCCTAGTTGTGCCTGCTTGTAGAAGACCCCCAGATCGAAACGCGCTGCTTCTGTGTTGTCACGTGTTTGTCCCCCTTTCGTTTGGCGGCTTAGCAACCCAGCCGTCATCAATTCTCTTTCTTTCAATCGTTTCCCAGCAGCCCGCGCCACTCACAACCGTGGAGTCGACAGGCTTAGTTTTGCACCTGACAAAAAAAAAAAAAAAAAAAAAAAAAAATCCGCGGGAGTCACGATTCCCCACACGTGAGCACAGTTCAGCAGAAGTTGTCCACGACTGACCATTGGCGGAAATTATGACGGTAATATTTGTCCGTCAACCGTGGGTTTCAGTATGACCGTGTATAACCATGGAGAGGAGGGGGGGGGGGGGGGGGGGGGGGGGGGGGGAAGGAACAACAACAAAAAAAGATTCAGTAGTACCTACAAAGTACTTTCTTTGGAGAGAAAAAAGAACAAACAAACTAACAAACAAAAAAACCCGTGCTGGGATGAGCACATTTCTCTCTCCATCCTGCATGCCTTATATTGTGCTGTAGCAAGCAATATGATGTTGTTCCTGCTTTGTTTTCAACTGTTCATACGACTGTGTTCTGGTTACCAAAAAAATAGTTTGGCTGTCTTCATACCACTTGTTCATGTACAAAAAACAACAACAACAACAACAAACGCATATAGGACCGACCGCTAATGTGCGAAGAGAACTTATTCATTCCATCTTTTATATACATTCATTAAAAGGCGTCTTTACAAAAAAGGTAAGTGTTCGTGGGGAGGGAAGGGGGGAGGGAGTCGTTTTTATTTATTTATTTATTCTTTAAGTGCCGGGAGGGGTTGGGTGGGTGATTGGGACGGGAGGACGGGCTGAGAGAGGGAGGGGGTAGGAAGGGGGGGGGGGGGGGGGGCACATTCACCGATTTTGAAAGTTAATTTACATCTTTTGTGATTATGAACCAACCCTGAAATGTGGAGTGAGCGAGAGATGCTCGCGATACACGGGTTGAAACTGACAAATGAAGAAGTCAGGGGTGGGGGTGGGGTGGGGGTGGGGTGGTGGTGGGTGGGGGGGGGGGGGGTATCAAAAGAATGCAAAAAAACCCAATATTAAAACAACAAAACATATTAAAAAACAACAACAACAACAACAACAACAACACAACAACAACAACAACAAAATGGCTATGAAAACGAAAAGAAAGAACGCACTAGCTGATAGAACTTGTGAACAGTGAAACTGATGATCGACGTACCAGTGCCAAACTTCATCTCCTGTTCTTCTGGACTGAAACGAAGGAACAAACAGAACCAGACAGACGCCAAGCCCGAACTCTCGTGTGATCGACGGCATAGAAGCAGATCTCTTCGTGCTGGAGAGAGGGCTCTCATCGTTGATGCTTACGGTGGCAGAAAAAAACAACAAACAAACAACAAACAAAACAACAAACAAAAAAATTCTGAGAGCAAGTGTGCCATTTCACTTAGCACGTTTTCCAAATAATTAATTGTATGGTTCTGGCACTTGACTTACGCAGAACGGTTTGATATTTTTAGTAGCAGGATTTCCCTGTTGTTGTTGTTTTTTTTCTTTTCTACATTGTAGTAATTGAAAAAAATACGTTGAAAGAAACGTCATGCCTTGTAAGAAAACAGAAATCATTTAATTTTTATTCATTGGTGGTTCTATAACACTTTCAATAGTTTTCAATACCCTCTTGGGATTTTTCACTGTGCTACACACATCATTGTACTAGACCCGCTATGTTTCAATATTCGTAACAATATATCATATCACGTAGCAAAGTTGGGTATTTCTTCACTTGGGGTGTCCCAAGAAAATGGAAACTCTACCACACACAAACACATTAGAAAGAGTAAAGTAACACAGGTCGCTGTGTTCAAACACAGTGAGCAAAATAACATCCACGTTTTGAGCTTCTTTGGCACCGTCTCTGGTAATAGTTTAAAAAAAAAAAAAAAATCCAGCCAGGGACACTACAGAAGCCGCCATGTCTTTATCAGCGGCACCGACATTCACAGACCTACGTGTTTTTTTTGTTCTTTTTTTGTTTTTTTTTTTAACAGACACGGACAAAAACATAGAGATAATTATGTTCATTGTGTTGTACACATGTCCGTGAAAGGGGTACTCCCGGGTACATGGGGGGAGGTGGGGGGAGAATGAGAATGGGGCGGGGGAAAAACGTGATACGAAGGGAGGGAGTCTAGGTGACGTCAGAGAGAGGGGAGGAATTCTCTAACTCTGCAAAAGAATGGGGGGATGGGGGGTGGGGGGTGGGGACGTGACGTGGACGTGATACGAAGGGAGGGAGTCTAGGTGACGTCAGAGAGAAGGGGGGCATTCTGTAACTCTGCAAAAAAATTTTTGTCAATAGAGAAGCAGCCCGTTTTTCTTCGTTTAAAACAGGTTTGGCGGGAAGGTATGTAGGGCTTTCGGGGAAACACCCAAACACACTCACACCCACACCAATCCCCACACACCACACACACATTTTTATAATTTTATTTTTATATTTATTTTTTTAATTCGAGGGTTGCCGGGAAAAAACCCTGTTTTTCACTTATTTTCGAAAATCACTTTTTTAATAAATTTCGATTTGGTTTGGGTTTCCCATTTTGGTGTTTGTCTATCAAAAAACTAAAATTTTGTTTTAAATTGTTGGTTTTTTAAAGAAAAATTAAACAAAGTAAAAATTTTCAAAGATTTCAGTGCCCACTTTGAAAACCGAAATTTAAATTTTCTTTTGTAAAACCGAAGCAAAAATCCCTGGAAAAGATGGCAGTATAAACCCTGTATCTTGAAAGTTGGTTTTATTTAGTCCGATTCCCCTCTCTCCCTTCATAGTGGGTCTGTAAAAACCCCTCGTATCTTGCATACTGGTTTTTATTTGGGGCCCAGTATCTGCCATGCCCTAGCAGGGGGCCGGTTTTTAAAAGCGGTATTTCAAGTGTTTGGGTTTAAAATGGCAAAAAAAAGGGGTGGGGGCTGTCCCCTTGGGGTTTTAAAACGAAAAAACAAAATATTATCAACCCCCATTTTGGCATGCATTTAATCTTTTTAAGAAAATGATAGTCAGAAAGAATAGACCCTCGCACTGGGTTTTATTGGTGGGCTGTGCGACACTTTGTCTAAAGTCATCCTTTTGGGTCTTTGGTGTTTTTTAATTTTTTTTTGGGTTAAATGCCACTTTGGGACGACATTTATACTTTTCACAAAGGGATGCCCAAAAACCCTTGCCCCAAGGTCTTTCCCCCCTCACTTTCGTGCATCAACAGTTACCCTGCATGGTTATCAGTGCAAGGTAAGGGGAAAAGGGTGTTGCTTTCCTAACGGGACCTGGGCTGGTCACATGGGAAAACCCTTTAGCTCAAGTTTCCCATATCTACCCTTTGGGATGGATTTTTCTTCACAAAAAAAGACTACTTTTATTTGCTAAAACCTTGATCATTGCTGATTGCCAAGATTAAAACAAATTTTCTTGACTTTTGAGGGTAAGAAATCCATTATTTCTTTTTTTAAACCATTTTCTTCTTTTACCCTCCCCTCATCTCTCTCCCTCTCCCTCTCCCTCTCTCTCTCTCTCTCTCTCTCTTTTCCCCCCCCTCCCCTCCCCCTGTTTGGTCTTTTCTTTTTGTATGAACCCAGTTTTAATTGTTATTTTGGGGCATGTTTTTTTATTGTAGGTTTTCTTTAAATTCTCTTTCTCTCTCTCTCTTTCTCTCTCTCTTTCTCTCTCTCTCTTTTTTATTTTATCAAAAAACTTTTACATGCACGCGGGCATGCAGGCACACACACACCAAAACACACACAAAACCACACCCACACACCAACCCCACACCTCAAAAACAAAAATTACATAAAATACTTGCACACATGCATCCCATCATGTTACAAAAAAAACAGGGTTGTATTTTTTCCCAAATGAGCTTGGTAATCTAATTGTTTCTTCAGCTTGTTGTTTGAAACAGGGTTTCCCCGGGTTGCAGGTTGGTACCAGTGTGAACGCAGGGACCCGGGAACCAGGATGGGGGACAGGTGTATCTCAATTGGCGACTTCTTTCGTCTCAGCGGCGGAAATCAGGGTCTTTCCACTGAACCAAACACCCCGCAGCAGGGCCAGGAGGGGGATGCATTTGTGAGTCTGTTTGTTAAAACCCCTTGTTCGAAAACAAAGTCGCGCTTTCAATAGTCTGATGATAAACCCTTTTTTTAAAAAAACTGGAAACTCCACTTCGATTTAAAACCCTCTTAAAAGAAGAAACCCCCATCATAAAATTTGGGTTTCCTGAAGTTGCTGATGATTTTGCGGGCCCCGGGACTTTGTCCCATCAAAAGGGAATCGGGGGGACATCCCCAAATGACAGAGCCCGACACCTTTGACAGTAGCTTCCCCGCAGCCCAAAGCGGGAAAACGACGTGGGAAAGCCCCAAGTCAGGTGATCTGATCAGGGCAAAAAGCTGCCAGTTAGCCCCTAAAAAAGGAAAGAGGGGACAATGTCGCAATACCCACGTTGTCGGGGACAACCTGTTATCAGCTTTTGGTTTGATCCAAACAGAGTAAATCCAGGGGGAAACTTTTTTTTTTAAAGCCTCCCCCTTTTCTTTGGGAAGACTTTAACGGAAGGAACTCCCCGTGTTTTTTGTGACCCTTGAAGACAATTATGGAGCTTTACGGTCCCTTCATTTTCCCCAAAAGGGGGGGAAAAGATGACAATGACACCCTTTATAAAGGTTCCTTATAAATGCCTGAATTGCAACGCCGGAAAAGGGAGCAAGGGATCCCGCAGCCCTTCTGCCACGAGTATTGGGGGACTGGCCCAAAGGCCAGGCCTTTGTTTACACAAAGTGATTTTATTCAAATCCGTCTTAGACTTTTTTGCCACCCACTACAGCAGGCGGAAACAAATTGGAAAAGCCCCGCAGAAACGTTTCACACGGGGTTTTCCCCCGGGTAGGGGGTTTTACCCTGCTTCCCCAAAGGTCAGACAGACAACAGTCTTCGGGGGATTCAGCTTTAAAGGTAAGTCTCCATTCTGATGAGGGGGATGAGCAAGATTTCCCAACCCAAAAATAAAGTGACCCCAACCCAAAGTTTCAAAACCAGCCTGATGGGGGACAGCTGGGGGGGAGGGCCCAAAGTATTTCCCCCCCAGGACGGAGTTTGAAAACCACCCCAACAAAAAAACAGTAAATGCCAGCGTAAACATCATAAAGGAAAGCAAACCCTTTTCCCCAAACCCCCCCCAAGAAAACTTCTTTCAAGAAAAAACCCGGGCAACCCGGGAGTTGGGGAAACAAAAGGGGAAAAAACCCTTTTTAAATTTGCAAGGGAAAAAAGGAGTATGTTTTCTCAGATGGAAAATTGTGCAAGCCAAATTTTGTCCAGCAGTTTGATGAAAGCAAGTGCAGATTCAAGTGAAAATGATCGGTCCCAGAAAAAAATTGGCAGAGTCTTTCAGACTTTTTTTCCCTTGGACATTAAAAACCGACGAAAGACTTTATTTGTGCTCATGAAAGAGAAAAAGAGATGTCAGAAATTTGGGGGGCGGACAATTGCCGTCCCCAAGGGCGTCAAGGGTTTGCCGGACCTTTTCCTTTTTTTGGGGGCGGCCGGGAAAACAAAAGCGTGTGAAAAAAGTTCTTTTTGGCGAAAAGGGCAAAAGGGGGGAAAACCCTTCGTTGATCACGCTCAAAAAGAACAGCACGAACCCAGCCCTTTTTTGGGCCCAAGAAAGTCGAGGAAAGTGCCGCACAAACAAAATACCCGAACCCGCTATTTGGGGGTCGGACCATAGAGTCTTTCCCCCCCCTTTAGGGGCTCATACACACGGGGGACACGCAGCAAAAATTTTTTGGAAACCCTGGGCTGACAGTGAAGAAGATGCCGATTTTATTTTGCAGCAGTAAAAAGAGAAAAGGCTGCAGCCTTTTTCCCACTAAAAGGTCCGGGGGAAATTATTAGCGAGTAAAAATCGGGCTTTCCATGTCCCAAAAAAAAGACCCAGTTTTTGGGGTGTGTGCTGTTTCGCCGTAAAAAAAGACTTAAGACTTGCCACAGAAGTGACTTAAAAGCCTATAAAGAACACGGGGAAAGAAAGAAGGGGGGGGGGAAACCCCTTTGAAAAAGAGCGGGAAAAGGGCGGGGCCCCGGGAAAGATCGCCAAAAGGCATGTGGTCACCGGGGGATTGCAGGCAGTCCCCCAGTCCCCTGCGGCTTTGGGGAGTCATTTTTATTTTAGGAAAAGTTTCGGGGTTAACTTCCCCATTTACCACTGGCCGATGGGGGGGCCCAAGGCTACACAGGGGATGGACTGAGGGAAAAGGAGGTCCCTGTGAGATCCCCAAACGGGTTTCTATTTTTCCTGAGCCCCTTTTCCCGGGATTTTGTGGGGAAGTTGTATCTATTCAGCCCGGTTGTCTGGGCAAAACCGAAACCAGAAAAGGCAGGCCCCTTTTTGGGCCCAAATGCGGGTCCAGAACATCGGAAAATTAAAATCACCCCCATTTTACCTGGAAAATTTGGCCATCGCAGATGGAGTGCGCCCTCCATGCACGGGCTATCACGTTCCCCAAAGAAAGCACCCCCATCTAACCCCAAGCGCGGGGGGACTTCATTGCCCCAGGGCCAGAAGAACAGGGGCCTATGGGGTCATTCCAATGAATTTACGGGCGTTTTGGACTTTAAGGAAATGGCTGATCAGCTTCAGAAACCCCAAAAAACGGACATCAGGGCCCAATAAAGAAAAACGGGCTGCAACTTAAAGCTTTTGCGGCTTCGAAAAGGGGCAGAGAAGATGAAATTTTTTACAAAAAATCCTTTGATCAGCCCAGCTACAAGCCATCAAGGTTTTTGGAGGCAGAAAAAGGGGCCGTACTGCCCCATTTTTCAAGACCGGGGCCTCATCTCTACAGCCAAAAACTTCCCATCTCTAAAGGAAAGGAAAGAGCCCTTCTGTCCCTTTTTTCCTTCGGGAGTCTTTCCCGGGGGAAACCCAACCCCTTCTACAGGAACCTGCCTGCCTCTTTTTGCTGCGGATCGCCCCCCCAAAACCCGGGACATAAAGGGAAAAGGAAGGGGGATCGGCAATCTTTCATTTCTGCAAAAGTTTTTCACTTGAATTTCATTAAATGCATAAGCCGAAAACCCCAGTTGGCGATTTCATTTTGACTTGTTAGGGGTTGTTGGATATTTTTTTTTTGGAAATTTTAAAAAATTTGGGTTTGCTTGACAAACATCGTTTTGAAAAAACAGTCTCCCCTTTTTAACAGTATTTTACAGTATTGACATGCTGTTATTTTTAAAGGGTGAAAGACCCAATTTGTTCTTGAACTTGATGCTTTGACACGTTGTGACTGGGATCTTAATACTGCTACAGGAAACGGGACTAAATTTGGGAAATTTTGCATTTCCCTTTTGTGGTGTTGTTTATTCGGCTTATTTTGCAAGGGTTTTAGTGGGACTTGTATTGATGTGTCGGTAACTTGAATATTTTTGACTTTGCTTTTTTTTGGTTTGGGATTAAAGGGGCAGTGTACATCGGAAGGGTTGGACTATCATTTTTTTCACGGTTAGTTTTTTTAAAAGGGGTTTCTTGTTTTTTGTTTTGTTTTGTTTTTGCTTTTTTTTTTCTTTGTTTTGTTGTTAGTTCTATTTTTTTTTTTTGCCGCATGCATTTAATTTACATTTTAAAGAAACTAAAAGGGGGTTTAAAATTTTCCCCTTTTCGAAAGTTCTTATTTTTGATTTTCATTCTTTTCTGTTGAATTTAAAAGTTTAAATTTTGTAAATTGATTTTTAGATTAAAAATATATAAAAAGTCGGTCCTGAATTGTTTATAGATTAAAAAACCCCCTACAAAAAAGAGGGGCTTTGTTTTTGATCAAAATTTACTAACTTCACTGTATTTTTTTTTTTAGAAAAGGATGTTTTAAAAATTTTCGTTGAAACTCGTTTTAATAACATAAGTGAAAAGAATCAAACAAAAAACATTCGTCTTTTTATTCAGTCAAAAGGGGGGTAAAGGGCACTTTTTTTTGGCTTTTGGGGAAAGGGCCGGGCTGGTTTTTTCTCAGTTTCAATGGAAAAGTTTTTGGAAATGACGGTGGCAATTTGGGTTTTGTGAAAGCGCCCTTCCATTTACTTGGGTTTTTGCAGGCTTTTTGATTTAAAACACGCTATCACAGACAAAATCGTAGTTAGAGCTACGGGGTTTAATTAGGACCTTGGTTGACCTTTTGCCCCCCTTCCCGCCAGTATCTTTAACTAAAGAGAAAAACCGTCCCAGTTTTCATGTGCCCGCTGTGCACTTGGCCCCGATAACAGTGCAAAAAACTTGTTTGGTTTATTTGGGCCTTTTTTGTGTAGAGTTTTACTAGGGCTGGGGCTGCCAAAATCCCTTTTTTTATTCATTCCAAAATAAATTATCCATTTTTGGGTTAATTTTAAAAAACGTTTTTTGAAAATTTAAAAATTATAAAAACGGGAGAGACAAGGGAAAAACCATTTCCGAAAAATTTTTTTTGTCAAAAGACACCCGAAAGCATTTCATTGTGAAGTTGAACTTTTTAAATGGCTCTCCTGTAAAAAATTTTTGGAAATGCGTTTCGAGGTTTATCCGGGGGAAAAACCCCGGTTAGATTTTTTATTATATTTATTTATAATATTTTTATTGGGGCACCCTCCCAACCCTTGTCTTTCTTGACCAAAGATGAGCTTGGGCGGGGGGGGGGGGGGGGGGGGGGGGGGGGGGGGGATGGAAGGGGCGGGGAGAGAGGGTTTTGGGGCGAGGATTAGGTGGGGACTACGGGGGACGGGGGGGGGGGGGGGGGAGGGAGGGGGGGGGGAAGGATGGGGGATGAGCTTTTACAGAAGTTGTCCCAACGCAGCTCGTAATTTTTACCAACAATAATCAAACAGCGAAAGGGTTTGGGTTTTTTTTATGTTTCAAATGGCAACCCGCTCCCCTAGTTTAATTTCCTTATTTTTTGGTATGCTTTGTTAATTATTATGATGACATTTTTCAATAAACAGGCGTAGCAAGGGCCCGAATTTTAACCAGGGAACCCCACTTGACCCCAAAGGGGGGGTTCGCGGGGCCCGGGAGCGTGTTTTGGGACCCTGCACCTAATCCCCCAAAAGCGACCCCACTTTAAAAAAATACCAACCACAATATCCCAAAAACAATCAAACCCCGCCAAATAATATTTCCCCCACTTAAAAACATAATCCCACAATGCCAACCAATAAACCACACGTGCATCACCCCGCCCCGTACATCAGCCACACTGCAAATCCCAACATACCAAAACCCCCCAATCCACATGTTTCCCAAACTAAATTTCCTTCCCCCGGGCCCTTTCCCCCTTTCCCCCCCCCTTCCCCCCATATCAATCAAACAAAAAAACCCCACTTTCCAAAAAACCAAAACATAGGGCCCCAACCCAACCCGCAAAAAACCCCAAAAAAAAAAAACACTACACAAAAAGGGCCAAACCAAAACCCTAGCATGATAGCCACCCAAAAACCCACCCATATTAACCCCGAAATTTCAATCACACAATCGCACACACACATGGCGGGCGCACCCCAAGCACACACACACACCACACACCACCCACACACACAAACCAACACGCACACAGGGGGGTTGTGGATAAGGCAAAACCCCGTTCTAAGGGGAAAAAATCCCTCCGAGGGCGGGGTTCGAACCGGCTTTGGGGGGGGTTTTCCCTCCCCCCCCTCCTCCCCCCCCCTCCCCCTTTGGCAAATAGGGCCTTTTTGTCTTTGGGCTGAGGCTAGTCTTTAGCCCGCCACCCCCTTCGGCCTAGACCTCTTTTTGGTCTGAGAAACTAGTCTTTAGCCTGCCACCCCCCCTCCTGCACTAGAACCCCTTTTTCGTGGTCTGTGGTAGTCTTTAGCCCGCCACCCTTTCCCCCCCCTTTCACTAGCCTTTGGCGTGGTCTAGAGCTAGTCCTTTTGCCTGCCCCCTCCCCCTTTTGCATTGGGCCTCTTTTTGTGGTCTGTGGCTAGTCTTTAGCCTGCCACCCCCCCTCTCTGCACTAAGGGCCCCTTGGGCGTGGTCTGTGGGCTAGGGCTTTTGGGTGCCCCCTCCCCGCTGAAATAGACCTCTTTCTGGTTGTGAGTAGTCTTTAGGGCCCGCCACCCCCCCCTCTCTGCATAGACCTCTTGTGTGGTTGAGAAACTTGTTTTTTTGCCCGAGTCCACAAAAAAAGGACCCATCCCCTGCAATCAGCACCCTGGGGAAAAAACCTTGGGCAAAGAAGCCCGCGTCTCTCACCCCCAAATTTTTGCATGAAAACACACACACACACACACCACACAACACACACACACACAAAGAAGGGAAAACGCAAGGGGCCTCGGACCACGGGTGGGGGACGCGTTCTTCCTGAGAAACCCCCCTGGATGTACAGAGGGAAAACCCGTTGCTTCAGTGCCCCTGTAAAAATCAACGGCTATGACAATTTGCGAAAAAAAGGTTCCGTGGGCCAATTTAAGATTCTGGCTCACCGACTTTAAAAGGCCCTTGGGCAGCCACACACACTAAAACCCCACCAACACACACACACAGAAAAACACACCCACACACACCACACACCACCACAAACAACACCACAAACAAATTTTGACGCTAGTAAAAGGACGAGCAAAAATGATCATGTTTTGAAATTTCTGTGCAGCTCATCACACTTTTCAAAGGTCTTTCGTTCCCGTGTTCTTTTCAATGTCCCGGAGTTAGTCGAGTTTCCTCCCAAAGGGAAAATAAACCCCGCCACCATCCTGGAAACTTCCTCTCTCTGTGCAGAATTCTTCTGGACATTTTCCTGGCGGGGCTGTCTTGATAGACAAGCACACAGAGGTGGCGACCAAAGCTCTTAATGTCTAGTGGGCGTATTTTTTGAAATCTTTTCAAACCATGGCGCTTTACTGGGGTCCCCGTTCTCGCGGGGTCGGAGGGTTTTTTTTTTTCCCCTCCAAAAGAACAACCAACAGTGTCCATGGGTTTTAAAAAAAAAAAAAAAAAAAAAAAAAAAAAAAAAACCAAAAAAAAAACAAAACCCCCAAAAAAAACCCCCCGGTATTTGTCGTTTCGACCTTTAAAAAAATCTTAAGTTGATCTTTTAAATTTCCCCATCATTTAACAGAATCACCCGGGAAAATAAAACATCAAAACTTTTTTGCTCATCAATTTTGACAAATTTTTTTATGCTTTTCCCCCGACCCTCGGGCAAAATTTTTTTTTATTCAGCCCGGGATCACCTGGCCCCAGGAAGTAAACACTGAAGAAAAAAAAATTTTGTCCGGGGGGGGATGGCAAGGGGGGGGAGCGGGGGCGGGGGGGGGGGGGGGGGGGGGGGGGGGGGTGGGAAGGAAAAGTTCCCCTTTCCCCTGGGAGAAATTTTTGCCATTAGTTTTGCGGGCAGATATGAGTCAAGTGTCCTGCGGGCTTTCCACGGGGAAAAAAACAAAAAAAAAACAAAAAAAAACTAAAAATAGGGGGTGTGCGTTGGCCCTTTTATCCTGTTTTGGGCCCTTTCCCCCCAGTGGCCCCTTCACAGCTCCAGACACACCATTCCCCCCCCCCCCCCCCCCCCCCCCCCCCCCCCCCCCCCCCCCCCCCCCCCCCCCCCGGCCCCCCGGGGCTTGACAAGGGGCGATATATTATCACTTGAAAGATTCCCCATCTTGGTTTTCTGGGGCCACGTTGGGACGCCCCCCTACAGATTTAAAACAGGGCTTTGTTGTATGGGAAAAACACGCCATTTCCCGAGGTTTCCTCAGGTTTCGCGTACTTTACACTTGGGTGAACACAAAAGACGGGCGCTAACCCCTTGCCACGGACAAGAAGCTTTTCCCTGTCAAAAATATTTTGTGGGAAAAAAAAAAACAAAAAAAAGCGCAACTGTTTTTTTCAGCCTCAGTGAACCCATTTTGAAAAAAAAAAAACTAGAGCCGTGTTCATGTAAAAAAAAAAAAAGAAAAAAAAAAAAAAAAAGAATTAAAAAAGAGGGAAAAAAATGGCCCCATTTTGGGAAAATAGTTCTACTCCCCCTGATTTGAAAAAATTTTAAGTGAATTGAAAAAAAATTCCGTGTCAGTTAGTCTGGCCCCCCCTCTTTGCCGAAAATGTGGGGGAAAAGTGCGCCGCGCGTGCGGCACAAACACAACACAAACACAAAAAACCCTGCAAAAATGTTTGTGATATGTGCTTTTCTCTTCCTCTCTCTCTCTCTCTCTCTCTCTTCTTTTCTCTTTTTTTTCTACACACAACCCCCCACACACAAAAAAACATACAACCTTCCCCAAAACAAACACACGTGCAACAATGTACCCTGCATATGTGATCTCTCACTCTCTCTCTCCCCCTTACACACCACACAAAAACACACACACACACAAAACACCACACACACACACCACACACACACAAGCGTTCGAAACTTTTTGCTTTGAGGGTACTACTACCACCGTTTTTGCCGGCATTTTCCTTTCCTTGTATAAACAGGTTCTCTTTATGTGCACCCTTGATGTACGCGCGGGAAAGGGGGGGGGGGGGGGATGGAGGGCGGGGGGGGGGGGGTCTCTACATGGGTCAGGCTGGTCAAACTGATCGCCGGGAAAACACAAGGTATACAGCCCATCCTTCAGCCCGCAAAACCAGCACGGATTGGACAGGAGCAGTGACAGTGAACAGGGCCGCGTGATTGTTGGTCATCCTTCAGCAAAAAAAAAAAAAAAAAAAAAAAAGTCTACAAGAGCATGCTCATTTCAAGAACTTGGCTTGCGTGCAAGAAACACGTAAATAAAAAAAAATTAAAAAAAACTTGGCTTATTTCCAACAACAACAACAACGACAACCAAAAAAAAACCGTTTGATGCGGTACGCTTTCTGGTCAATCACATAAGAACGACGATGACATTTCACAGTTCTGCGAAGTGAAATATCTAAGAAATGGAAGATGTGGAAACATTTACACCATGAGCAATGCATTCTTTTTGTTCTTTTCTTTTCTTTTCTTTTTTTGTTGTTGTTCTTCTTCATCTCCCCCCCCCCCCCCCCCACCCTCCCCCTTCCCACCGTCCCCTTCCTCCCGCTCCCAAAGTATCACGGACCACCACCACCACCGACGCATTCTGCGTTATAATTATAACTCAGGGGACAAAACGGAGCCCAACCCCCACACCACCCTACACCCCCCCCTCCCCACTACCCCCCCCCCCCCCCCCCCCCCCCCCCCCCCCCCCCCCCCCCCCCCCCGCAAAAATCCTCCTCAGACCTGCCCATACTGGGACAGGGGGATGTCCAAAGGCACTTGGGGCAGCTGACTCCAGCGCTCCTCCAGGTTCTTCAGCAGCCGGTCCTTGAAGCGGTAGATGTCCGTGTCGCGCACGGCCTTGCCGGCGTCCCCGGGGTTTTCCCGCTGCGGTAGTGATGCAGAAGCGCCTGCCGCTCGCTCACCTGCGTCATGCGGCCGCCGCTGCCGGCCCCGCGGTACTTCCACACGTTGTGGATGCCCACCGTCTGCACCTTGAGCGGGTCCACGATGTACTTGGCCCGGTGGTTGAACGGGTAGATGGTGGGCTCGCGCTTGTCCGTGGCCAGCACGATGGAGCGGAACTTGTCGGCCAGGCCGCGGCCCGTGAAGTTCTCGCTGTTGGCGGGCCACTCTTTGCGGAAGAACACGCACCTGGAAGCACGGGGGGAGAGAGAGAGAGAGAGAGAGAGAGAGAGAGAGAGAGAGAGAGAGAGAGAGAGGAGGGTGAGTGACAGACTAAAGACTCAAGATTTATTTATGTTTAAGCCATTGCATCTCATGAAGCGAGAGAGGAGAGAGAGAGGAGAGAGGAGAGAGAGAGAGAGAGAGACAGAGAGAGAGAGTGAGAGAGACAGACAGAGACAGAGAGAGACACAGAGAGAGAGAGACACAGAGAGAGAGAGATGAGAGAGAGAGAGGAGAGAGAGAGAGAGAGAGGAGAGAGAGAGAGAGGAGGAGAGAGAGAGAGAGACTCATTACGATTTTATGTCATTACATACACTGCTGTACTGACATGGGGGGTATGAGTTTCTCGTTCACAGTGGAAAAAAACAAAAAACAACAACAAAAAAACCCACAACAAAACAAAACAAAAAACACCTAAAGCGTGCATAACAACTAATGATACCACTGACACCAGCATTCTAACCTCTGCAGACAAACACACTCCACTCTCCCTGGTGTCAGCATAAACCACAGTCGGTGGACAAAGTGACAAAACACATCAAGCAAAATATAATATTCATAAGCAGCAGCGACCACGGGGGATGTGTAAGAGGATACTGACGTAGAAATCATCTTGAAAGGGAGTTCTCCCCCCCCCCCCCCCCCCCCCCCCCCCCCCCCCCCCTCAAGAGTAACTTTATTCGCTTCGGCATTATAGTGTGCTGGAGGATATTTGACTAGTAGTTCGTTTTCATGTATCAACACAAGAACGAGAGATTTCACTTTCTTAGCGATGGACATGAAACACTTACTCTCTTCTTGATGCTGGGGAAAACAAATGTTTTAAAGAAAGGACGACGCGTGCGACTATTACACACACACACACACACACACACACACGCGCGCGCGCCACACACACACACACACCGCGCGCGCGCGCAAGCACACACACATGTGACATACACACACACGCGCGCGCACCACACACACACACACACACGCACACACGCGCATGCATGCACGCACGCGCGCGCGCACACACACACACACATACACACACACACACACACACACACCACACACACACACACACACACACACACACACACACACACCACCGCTCAGGAACGTCACAATGTACGGTGTGCTGGGGAAAATATCGGAGGGGAACATAAGTAGAAAAGATTTGCTTTTGAATCTCAAGCCCTTAAACATCAAAGACGACATATCTGATTTACGTTCCAGATCAATTCGATTCAGCTGATGTCGTTTATAGTCCAGTCCACCTTGAGGGGCCGTATTAGGACTGTCACCTCGTCACAGTCAATTTCCAACAGACATGCTTAAAAAGAAAAATCCACACCCCATGAACGCGAGTTTCATGCAACGGGGAAAATGAATGCTTTAATAATCTTTTCCATAATGTCTTGTATCAGAATGAATAATGTATCTCTTTCAGAAACTCAAAAGTCACATCAGGTGGAACTTATCTGGATGAGATTTTCATGGAGTCTGCGGTAAAGTGTTCGTGTCTGGAAGTCAAGTCCATCAAGTCCCAACACTCTATGAGGACGTGTTTTATGGTGAGTGGTGCGGGGGCCGGAACAGCTCAGTGGTAGAGCGCCGGACTCGTAGTCTTGGGGTTGCGGGTTCGAATCTCCGCCGGGCCGTTTCGGTACAGGGGCATTTTTCCCTCGGAGTTAACATTGGTTCTGACTCCATTCCCCACACAGTCCTTCGAATGAGACTATAAACCGAGGTTCCTTGTGTGAACGCACGCATAACATCTTGCACACACGTCAAATCCCATCACCAACTTTCGGAAGAGAAGGCCAGTTTGGCCGTTGGTATGGATGACACGTTACACATAGCATGCACCTTCCCCGAAGTTGGAGTATGGCTGCCTTAACGGCGGGATAAAAAAACGGTCATAGACACAAAACTCCACCTTCTATACAGGGGGTGTCCGCAGGAGTATCAGCCTGCGTACGCAGACGAAGAAGGTGAGTGGTGCGTCCCGTGGAATGTACAACGGAGCTTCTTCACCTTTTGGAAGATACGGAAAGGCGTAAAAAGAGTGGACCGTGAGGAATTGGTCCATTATTGTTTCTTCTTCATAGACCCACTCCTCCACTCCCACCCCACCCGTGGCACATGGTTCAAAACTTTTTAAGGGTGTGGACGTATTTGAAAGAGTGTGTTATCCAACCGCGCATTGAAGATTCAGTGGATTACAAAACGAAGAGAAAGAGAATCAGAGAATGGGCAGTTTTCTCTTTCTCTTACATCTCTCCTGTACTTCTCTCTGAGTTTATGTACGAGTCGCAGTCGCAGTCACAGGATTGTGCCGAATATTGTCAACTTTCTCCCGATCTGTCAAAAACAACAACAACAACAACAACAACAAAAACAGGTTGCCAGGAAGCTTACCGCTTGGATCTACGTCCGTTTCCGTTTCATGTGATCCGTTGAAAGATGTTACAGTTCAGGAATATGGACTAACGAGGTTGTCAAACTTGTGCCTTTAATTTTGTGTTTTTTTTTTCAATGTATTTTCTTTTTCTGTTGTTTGGCAGAGCTGCGTGATGAACGGTGGGAAACTGGCCTGCTGCTCCTGCTGCTGCTGACCTCGTCCTCCCTCTGTGCCCCAAACCTGACCACTCACCCACCTTGTGACCTTACTACCTCTGTGATCCTACCTCTTTCTATTTGCAAAAACAAAACAAACAAACAAACAAACAAACAAACAAACAAACAAAACAAAAATCAAACAAACCAACAACAAAAAACCCCCAAAACCTTTAAGTGACCGAATTTATTGATGGCATCGAGTCAGAGAGAACAACCGCCAGTTCAGGAGGGAAGTAAGGCACTTGTAGGTTACCTGCTCTTGGAATGCGATTCTCAGGGAAACTAGTGAAGCAATACACAAAGAGAGAGATAACTCACGTAGACCTCAGTTCTGACCTGGCAACAAAACCTTGCCGACAGCTTTGACCCACGGCACGAGCCAGACGGCTGACGCCACGTGGCCTCAGAGTTGATGAACTCATCCATGCCCTGGTCGTCACATCTCCACCCCCGCCCCTGGTCCCCCCCCCCCCCCACCCCTCTCACACACACACAAAAGACACTCCTTCTTTCCCACAGCCCCCATCCTCAGTCCTACCTACCTGAAGAGGCAGCCATTCCCAAGGTGATCCTTGAAGGCGTCCAGGAGTTGGGCCCTGGTGGTGTTCTGCTTAGGGATGAACAACTCGTCCATACCCTCCCTACCTACTCCCCCCCCCCCTTGATCCCCTCCCCCCTTCCCTACACTCCTCCTTTCCCCTGTCCCTCAACCCCCTCACCCTCAGTCCTACCTACCTGAAGAGGCAGCCATTCCCAGGGTGATCCTTGAAGGCGTCCAGGAGCTGGGCCCAGGTGGTGGTCTGCTTAGGGATGAACAACTCGTCCATACCCTCCCTACCTCCCTCCCCCTTCCCTACACTCCTCCTTTCCCCTGTCCCCCACCCCACCCCACCCTCAGTCCTACCTGAAGAGGTAGCCGCTATCCGAGCGGTCCTTGAAGGCGTCCAGGAGCTGGGCCCAGGTGGTGGTCTGCTTGGGGATGATGAACTCGTCCAGGTCCTGGTAGACCAGGTAGCGGCTGACTCCCCTGTGCCGGTTGAGGCAGTCGTTGTGCGAGGCCAGCTGGGCGAAGTAGTGCACCTCGGGCTGGAAGGGTAGGCGGGACATTAGTAGTTCCACATCCAACCGCTGTGCTGGTGTACATTTGTTGTATAACAACACTGTGGTATGCATCGTACAACGCTGAGGTTCTGTTGGGATGTACAGTCTTGTTGCGTTACATTTTATGAAGTCTGTATGAAATTGTGCGGTCGTACACTGTTGTATTCTACTGCACAATACCAAGTTGTATACTGAGGTTCGGTTGTGATGTATACAATGTTGTTGTGTAGTTTTCATAAAGTTGTAGCGTTTGTATAAGGTTGTGTTATGGAACTGTAGAACATGATGCTGTTGTACACTGTTGCGTCATACCGTACAACATCAAATTGTACACTGAGCTTCCGTTGTCAGGTAAAGTGTTGATGCGTTCAATTTCATGAAATTGTACTGTTTGTATAGAGCTGTGTTATGGAACTGTACAACTCTGTGCTGTCGTACACTGTTGTGTATCACACAGTACAACACCAGATTGAATGAACACTGCGGTTCTTCGTAAAGCACTGTGTCGTTGTGTTACACTTCGAAATAAAGTTGTTGGTCTTGTTGTAGTAGATGTTGTGTTGAAGTTTTATAACATTCTGATAACGGGATTGTCCTGTGGACATACAGCGCATTGTTGATGTTTTGCATTGTAATTCATTGCATTGCATAATCTTTCTTGTACTGCATAAGGTTTCGTGGAAAGTTGGATTACATTGTTGAAACATGCTGGGATGTAGTAAACAGTGGAATGGGGTTGTTTGCACTGGACGGTAGTTCGGCGTTATGGAATATTACAAGGTATTCTGTTGCAGTGTTGCTGTGTAAACGGTCATGGTGGTGCAACCGAGCGCTGTGTTGCTTTATGTTGTACTGCATTATGTCCTGTGAAGTTGTGTGAAATAATCATAATGATAATCATACTAACAATAGCAACAACAACAACAACACTAACGACGATGATAGTAATGATGATGATAAAAATAACAACAACAGTAATATGATAATGGTAATATATAATAACAATAATGATGATAAAAATGATGATGATGATAATGATGATGATATTAATAATAATGATAATTATGATGATGATGATGATGATAATGATGATGCTAATAAATAGCAGTAGTAGTAATACTAGTACGAAAGCAGAAAGAGTAGTAGTAGTAGTAGTAGTAGTAGTAGTAGCAGCAGTAGTAGTAGTAGTAGTAGTAGGAGTAGCGGCAATAGTAGAAGTAGATGTAACAGGAGTAGTTGTAGAAGGAGCAGTATAGTAGTAATGGAAACAGCCGCAGCAACACCAGCAGTAAAAGCAGTAGCAGTGATACCAGTAGCAGTCCACAGTAGTTGAAGCAGCGGCTGAAGCAGCAGCGGTAATAGTAGTAGCATCAGCAGCGGTAATAGTAGTAGTATCAGCAGCGGTAATAGTAGTAGCATCAGCAGCGGTAATAGTAGTAGCATCAGCAGTGGTAATAGTAGTAGCATCAGCAGTGGTAATAGTAGCAGCAGCAGCAGTGGTAATAGCAGCAATAGTAGTAATGGCAGACAGCAGCAGCAACAGCGGTAGTGCCACCACCCTCACACACACACACACACACACACACACACACACACACACACACACACACACACACACAACACACACACACACACACACACACAACAACACAACACAACACAACACAACACAACACAACACAACACAACACAACACAACACAAACACAACACAACACACACACACCACACACACACACACCACACACTCTCTCTCTCTCTCTCTCTCTCTCTCTCTCTCTCTCTCTCTCTCTCTCTCTCTCTCTCTCTCTCTCTCTCCACAACCTCTCACCGATAACAGTGATCATACCAACACGAGACAGTCCGTTTGTGTCTTCGCATTTTCTATCACTCCATCGACCCATTAGTTTACTCATGACACTAATTCAGATGAAAACACCGGAAAGCATACTCGTGTATGTATTCCTTTCAAATGTTCACAAAATACTGCAAAAACAGAATCTAGCGTATTCCCTTCCATCTTTTGACAAACGTTCTCGCTGCATCTTTCCCCCTCAGCCCCACACCCATCCTCCCCTTTGTCTTTCTATCTCTCTCATTCTCTCTCTCTCACTCACCCACTCCACCTCCTGCTCCCTCTGGCGGTGGAAACTGAAAAGACACCCCCCCCCCCAACCCACACACACATACACATCCACACCCTTCTCCCCTACCCATGCTATTGCTAATTTTCATAGTATACATACTGTCCTGAGATAGTCGGTCGTGCGGATGTTGTGATTTAAAGTTAGGACAGCAGGGGATTTCCAATCCTCTGTGTCCCTCCCCCCTCCCCCCCCCTCCCCCCACGAAAACACACACACACACACACACACACACACACACACACACACACACACACACACACACACACACACACGTTATGCAATTTCTTGCCACTGCATCAAACAACGCAGTGTGAGAAACAGGACGCGTACAGAGATTTGTGTTTGCCATTCCCCAGCACGTTAACGACATGATTACTCCAAAACCAATCGTCACTTAGGAGAAATCGGGCGGCAAGAAGCGGCCAGAATACTAAAGGCAACCCGTGGCGCGCTTCCGGATCCGCTTGGCTGCGCGCGTGCGCTCTCGCGGCCTCCGGTTCATTATTAATAAAAGCAGTCCTTGTGTCCCGGCTCGCGTAGTTACGCATTCATCTGGAAACATCGTTCTGGACGGAGCCTTAGCGGGATTCTGGCATCAGACGGTACATGATTGTTGCATGCACGGTGCTGTACATGGTCTTCCGCCCCTCTCCTCAACTTCCTTCCGCCTCGTTCTCTGGGAACAGGTGAAGATGAAGCCTGATGTTTTGCATACTTAATCATCATTACTATTATTATTATGATTATGATTATTATCATTATTATTATCACTATTATTATTGCTATTAATATTATTATTATCTTAGCATCATTTCATCATCATTATTATTATCATCATTAATATTATTGTTATTAATATTATTTTTATCTAATTATCATTATCATTACTATTCTTATTATCATTATTACTATTATCATTATTATCATCATTATTGTTATTAGTATTATCATTTTTATTATCATCATCATTATTATCATCATCAACATCATCATTATTTACACGCTGAAGTCACTGTGGAATGAAGGATTCTCGATCGGCTCGTCCAGAAAGGTGAGCAGCTTCTACAGACAGCAGCTATCTTCCGAGGCAGTCAACCAAACGAGCGACCAGCTCGGCCAAGCATCTCACCACCTGCCGTGCGGTTCCCACCTGACTTGGCTAATGACTAGCAAACCGACCAGTGAGAGGAAGGATGGCAAAGGATGATTAGCACCTGCGTGGACAGCGACTTCCCTTCCTCTCGGGAGCTTCTTCAGAAGACCAGGACTTGGGAATGAACGGCTTAATTAATAGCCAGCCTGATGACTGACTGATCTAACCACAACTGGGTGATAACTCATTATGCGTCAAATCAGCACCTCGGTAATTACCCACCGAGAAATCATCTATCAAAATCAGTAACCATGTAAGAAAGTAACTAGTCAAGTAACCAATTAACCACGAACGGAGCAATCATCAGATTTATCATCGATTAAGCAACTGATTAACCACCAAATGAGTCATTCACAACCAACCAAGTAAGTCACCAAATGACCACAATCAAGTAATGAATTAATTCACCATCGATCAAGCCAACTTTCTAATCATCCCTCAAGTAACTCAACGACTACCAGTAAAGTGACGAACTAATCAGTCCTCAACTTAACGACAAAATCACCGCTAGCCAAGTAACTAGTCAACCGCAAACCAAATCACTAACTTTTCAGTACCATGCGAACAAATCAACACGACTCATCCCATGAACAGAGCAACTCACACATTCCTACTTCCATCATTACGCCTTCGTCGTCTCATCTTGTGGTTCTCCTTACTAGACTTTCTATTATCCTTCACCCGGTTCAACATATGTTGGTTTCTGTTTTCCCTTTCTAAAGCCCACCTCCATCCCTTCCCCTCCCTTCCCACCCGTCTCCCTGCCTCTATTATCCCCTTCCCCTCCCCTTCCCATCACCACTCTCAGACCTCCCCCTGAGCCAAGAGTGATGGTTCTTGCGGTCCCAGAATCCTCCTGGCGTCTCCCCGCTTCCTGTGATTGAGTTCCGCGGTGATGGCGACTCCTGGTCCTCTCAGACCCATTACCAGCGGGCCAGTCTAAATGACGAGACAATGGAGTCCCCGCCGCCCGGGAACACGCTGCCATGGTTTTTCACTCTCTATGCAAATGCTGCGGCTATAAACATTTCAAGGGAGGAAGAACAGTTAAAAATAAAAACTTTTAAAAAAAGAAAAGAAAAAGAAAGAGCGAAGAGTCTAAAAGGAAGGTGCGCGAAATAAGCTGGCAATACTGGTGAGGCTGGAAGACTCTTCATCAGTCTGTGAAATTCCCCCGGAGGCAGGACAGCTTCTATGTGTGGGTGGAGAAATGACAAGAGGGTTTTTATTCCAGACAGTACCATGCATGCAAACATCGTGTTTGGTCGACTTGTTTTTCTTCGTGTGTTTCCTTCCCCCCTTCTTAACATCGCACTACACATTTCAAATTCAAATTTAGAATGTTCAAACTTTAAAATCTTCCCCTTTCTGAGCTCGTTTGTAGAAAAGACATGTACAAATTCATCAAAGAAGAAGCAGAGGCAATCATAGGGCAAACAAATATGACATGATTATATAAGATACCATGTTATAATGTGGTGAGAGCAGCAACCCTACATAACCAGCGAAAAAGGCGGCAGCCAAAAAAAACCATCACTGGATACAACAGAGAGCACAGTGGGACGAACGCTTTAGTGACATACTGAACAGACCTTCCCCACCAGAATCTTCAGACATACCACCAGCAATCTTCTTCCGAAAACCAACACCACAACCACCCTCTGACTAAGACTGAAGTCGTCGAAAGCCACCAGTTCCTTAAACGCAGACAAAGCAGCCGGACCAGATACCATACCATGTGAAGCGCTCAAAGCCAACACAGTCATACTAACAGAGATGCTGCATCCACTCGTGGAGAGAGACCAGAAAAATGAGCACGCGTGAGAGGATGGAAGGAACGATGTCTTGCTTCGGCACCAACTTTCGGAAGAGAAGGCCAGTATGGCCGTTGGTATGGATGGGCGTGTTAGACATAGCATGCACCCTGCGTGAGAAATGGAAAGAATGATGACAATAAGGAAATTGGGTGAACGATATTGACTGGACGACTCGGGAAACAACCGAATCAAGCGCCGGCAGGCAGCTCTCCAGTCGGCTCTACCCAGGTAGGCAGCCCGTCGTGTAAACGAGTGTGGATTATCAGCGCCTAGAAGCTTTGGTAAGGCGCTTTATAAATGCTATGTTATTATTATGTAGTAGTAGTAGTAGTAGTAGTAGTGTAGTAGTAGTAGTAGTAGTAGTAGTATCATCATTACATTATTATTATTATCATTATTACTATTATTATTAACCTGTCCAAGAAAAGGAATTTCTCCTCTGCAGTCACTGGAAAAGGAACATGCTTCTGTCAGTTCCCAGCAAGATCCTGATGGGAATCATGCATGAGAGAGACTGAAGAAAGCCTTTGATGAACGACTTCGAGAGGAACAGATCGGTTTCCGACGAAACACATCATGTACAGGCCAGACAGCCGCACATCGAACTACTATCAAGCAGCCATTATAACTGTAGTCTCCCCTGGACATGATCTTTGGAAACATGGAGAAAGCCTTTGGCAGTGCTGACAGTGAAGTAACGTGGAAGCTTACACACCATCGCGGCTTTCCACCCAAATGGATCACCATCACCAAGCATCTGGCTCCGCCTGACGCGTCATACCCAAAGGAAAAAAAAAGTACTGATGCATATCAGGTGTCACTGGTGTAAGACAGGGCTGCCTTCCATTAGCAGTCATCATCGTGATGGCAGATGAAATCATGAAGAAATGAACTAAACAGATGGCAGAGACACCCGCGTTACCATTAATGGATTTTCACCCAACTACCTGGTAGACTTGGACTTCGCTGATGATGTCAGTCTTCTCATACACAGACACAAGAACGCTCAGGCAAAACCACTCTGGGAAAGCCAAGCAAAACGGGGTCAAA
>JAFLJL010018336.1:22500-59853 GCA_018398815.1 Conus ventricosus | reverse complement strand
ATTTTCCCGGCAAAAGATTGTCCCCCCAAAAGGGAAAAAGATTGTTCGGTCAGGGAGGGTAAAAGGGAAAGAAGGACAGGTTTGGCCTTCCATCATGCTGCTCTAGACACAGTAAACCTTTAACAATTCACTGCCCTTGGGGGCACTGAGTTGTGGGGACTTGCGCGCGCAGGAGAGAGGAGAGAAGAGAGATGATGAAGTGAGAGACGAGAGGAGAGAGAGAGAGAGAGAGAGTGTAGTAGAGATGTAGAGAGTGAGTGAGTGTGTGTGATTGTGTGTGTGGTGGTGGAGTAGTGTGTGGAGAGAGAGAGAGAGAGAGAGGAGAGAGAAGAGAGGAGAGAAAAAGAGTGAGAGGAACCGTGATTTAATGTGAGGCATCAGCTATTCACATAGAGAGGAGAGAGGAGAGAGAGAGAGAGAGAGAGAGAGAGGAGTGAGAGAGAGCGAGAGGAGACGAGAGAGAGAGAGAAACAAATGTGCGGTGTAGTTTCATGAAGTTTTGGAATCGTTTTTAAGTTCATAGAAGCAGCATGAACACGTGATCTGCTGAATGGATACCTATCTAAATGCTTAAGGAAAATGAAACAAAACAAAACCGAAACGGAACAAATCAATTTACGCGCAAGTAAAGGGAAAAAGAAAGAAAGAAAAGGAAAGAAAAAAAAAAGAAAAAAAAGAAACCCACTTTGAATTCAGTTTATACGAGACGGGAATTTTTTTCCTGTTGAGAGTCCAGTTGCTCTGGAGTTGATTCTCTTTATTTGGATCTCCTCCCCCCCCCCGCCCCTTTTTTTTCCTCTTCATGCATGATTAGTGTTGATTTCCTCTGTTGGACTTCATCCGCGTGTGTACTTCGTGGTGGTTGTTGTTGTTTGTTTTGTTTTTTTTCTGCGTACGCAGGCTGATACTCCTGCGGACACTCCGTCCCCCTCCGATCAAACTGTTGACAGTATGTTAAACAAACATTGCTTACACATGTGACCATCCTTTTCCATTGATACAATAAGATATCATGGAATAAACTATGCATGTACAAATATATCAAACAAATATTCAAAGTATATGCATGTCCGGAGAGTATAAAGCTTTGGTGCACAGACAGATAAACACAAACACACAAGAGGAATGGACAGACGGACGCATATAATATCCGACAGGACGGGCTGGATACAAGAGGAAGGGCAGACGGACACATATAATATCCGACAGGACGGGCTGGATACAAGAGGAAGGGACAGACGGACACATATAATATCCGACAGGACGGGCTGGATACAAGAGGAAGGGACAGACGGACACACATAATATCAACAGGACGGGCTGGATGTCAACGAGCTCAGATACTGCAAACACCGTGCATTGTTTTTCAACAGTTGCTGTGACCAGTTGACTTTTTAAAGGGACACTAAACCGTGTCATATGTCATGTTAAAAAGTATCAGCAATTACCGCTGGTTACAGAGAAGTTCATTAAACCATCAAATTGCGGAAACAAATGAGTCATATATCAACCGTTTAATATGGATGTCTTTATGGTTCATGTCTATATACGCATCATGTTTTTCAGCTGGTATTGGGCATTTTGATACTGTCAGAAAAGCTGCTACACGTGGAAGGTTGCCTTTCAGTTTACATGTGTACAATAATATTATATTTCTTCTTCTGTGCCAGAGTCGCTGTCAATATCCGATATCTGCGACGGTTCTAGATGAATTCATCTGTGTTTTCCCTACTCTTTAAGAGAGGAGGGGAAAACTTTTAGCGAAGAAGCATGCTGTATTGTTTCAAATTTAATACCGTTACCCACCCACCAAGGAGGGCAGCTAAGAGACCAGGACCAAGAGACTTATGTCTTGGCTCCCTCCAGGCTTCAGAAGGCACATATGACAAACAGAAGCTAATAACCCTCCCCTCATCCCCCCCCCCCCCCCCCCACCCCCCCCCCCCCCAAACATGCTCAACTCCCACGGACAGAGAGCCACGCACTACAGAGGACAGCTTGGCCAACTGGGGAACTGCTTGTCTTGACCAAGCCCCACGCACAGGCACCCGATTGATACACATGGGCCAGTGTGAACCTCTGCTAGGAGAGGTCCGGGCCAAAGAGATGCGTCGAGAGCACCTGCCCTCTCCATCACTAGGATCTCGCTCCCCTCATGACAGGTCGCACCACCAGGCAAACACGGTAGGGTCTTAAAAGAAGACCATAGAGGTAAGAAGAATGGGGGAAAAGAAGACTTGACGGGGGGGGGGGGGGGGGGGGGGGGGGGGGGGGGGGGGGGGGGGGGAGGGGGGGATCGAAAAGACGCATTTGAACAGGGACAGGTAGGTTACACTGCGTCAAGGCTCTCCCCTTTATAAACCTGCTTCTGGGTCTTCCATGACCCAGTGACTCAATAAAAACATATATGAACGGATAGAGCTGTACTCACGAAATCTTAGGAGTTTGTCAACGATCTTATTAGTTGTTGGTCACAGAAATTACATGTATGTGCACAGTCAATTATTAGCGTAATTAGTAGCGGTTCCCCCAGGACCTATACATTTTCATGGGTCGCACAAGAACCCACGCCATCGGGTGAGGAATTAAGCTGCTGGTCTGCTCTTTTGTCAGGTGTGGTGGGTCTTACAAGACCCAGGCGATCTGAATAGGGATAAGCACGGGAAAAGCCTCTGCAGAATGTGTGGGTCATGGGCGCCTGCACGATTCAGGTCTGTGTAGTCAAAACGTGATCCGGTAAAGGTTAATCTGCCTGACATGGGAGACCCTACCAGGGGTTGTAACTCCTGCCACCTTGTAGGTAGACCAGTCAGTACGTGGCTAGACAGGCCTAGAAGTTTAAAAAACAAACAAAAACAAAAAAATCAAGCCTTCCAACGGAGAACTGACGCCTCTGACAGCACCACCTAAGAGGGATCACTGGACCACCACGTAAGCTCTCCGACCACGGCAAGGTTGCGACCCCTGCCTGCCTGTTCAAACCCTGTGCAGTAGACAGAAAGCTGTGACGTCACTCGTGGTGGTGCCTGATTCTTCCGATTTCACAGAATTGATAGAAATGTCAAGTAGAAAGGTATAATCGCTCCTCAATGTGTCTCCAAGGCATTTTCAGTCACAGAGGGTCGCTAGAGACCCTGAAGTCAGATCAACAACGCCTAACGTTTGTTTGGGATTGTCGAGAGTGCGTGGTGTCGATAGGGGAGAAGGGGAAGGGAGGGGGGGGCGGGGAGACAAATGATGACGTAAAATGTGCGTAGCGTAGGGTTGTCGTACGTTGTATAGCCGTCCATTCCAGAGTAGAAGGATGTGTGCCAGAATCTGCTCAGTCTAAGGCTGTGTGCATATTGGACCCTGCCCGGCAACTCAGCGCAGCGCCGTACGCCGCCCGTCCGGGGAGTAAACAAACACCCTGCTCCTAGCTAGGCAGCTTAACGATATGATGGGGACCGACTGGACAAAAGTGTCAAACTTTGTGAGGCACTTCTGTAGGCCCTGCCATTAACTTTTTGCTAGGCCCCATCAAATTTGACCAATGGGGCCTGGTCACGTGACGTCATAAACTTTTCCATAGCAATAACAGAGGAAATTACTGCATGTACGTGTCTGAGCAAGGTGTTTTCAAATTTGAAGGCAATGTGATCAGTTAAATGAATAAGATCAGAAGAGGATACATTTCCAAACATTTTTTAATCAGTACATATTCATTTTTCGTGAGATTATTTGTTTATGGTTGCGACAAAACTCAAAAATAAGGAGAAAAAAAAAAAAACGCGTCGCGACTTGGGATGGAACTTGTTTCCAGAGATCAGTAAACATGACAATTAGACATTCATTTATTTCCACAGACATAGATGTTATAACTTCTTATTCACTTCATAAAGCTTTCTGTCACCATAAAATTTCAGGATTCTGCCAAAACGTCCTTACTGGTAATTCTTGCATGTACATCAGCTACCGCAGCTGGTCTGTGCATGTCCACTCGTCTATTTGTCACAGCTGCACTTGCACCGTTTGTGCATGGCCATCCGCCTTTCTTGCAACCACATCTGCTGCCACATCGTCTTGCACCTTGCATGCACATTTGGTCAGTTCTCTGCAAGCTGCAGATGCTATCGGCAGTGTCGTCTAAAAAGGCAACCAAGCCTTGCTGTCCTTGTCCAGAGTCCAGCCCATCCCTCTGGAGATGGTGCTTGCTGCTGGGGCTGGTCAGCAGTAGTCCAAATGCTTGCCTGGTAGACAGCACGGTTTGAATGCTGTAATAATGCTCCTTGTGTGGAGGAAGGCTTCCATCATCATCTTGTCTCGTGGCAAAACAGCTCTCTACGGGCCTCATCAACAGAGCTCAGCTGGCTGGTTTTGTCATACAAGACAACTGTGTAGCGTTCAGCAATCTGAAGTGGTGGCATGTTAGATCCAGGGCAATGAAGGGATTTTCTGCAATGAACTTGAAGGCCTCAGTCACTGCAGGATAACATTTCCATGCAGCCCATGCAGCAGTTTTCATTTGCAAAAAAGGGCAGACATTGTGTCACAGCCCGTGAAGCTGTGGAAAGTGGGGAGGGCTGTAGACTTTTCTCTCAAGGGCATGAGTGATAGCATTGTGTGAAAGTAGGTGAAATTCTTCCCTGTGTGCTGAAAGCAACACAAACGTCTGCTGCTGGACACAATACCTGAAGCTGGCGGAACTTTCCGGTGATGATGACGATGACATCAGTGTCTACAGTGCGAACTAAGCAGGTATAGGAGCCAGTCTGCAGTGCATCTTGCAGGTGTAGCAGTATCTTTGAGCCTGCTTCCTCATGATCATTGTCTGGCATGCTGTTATCCGCTCCTCTGATCAAACCTTTCTGGCCTGATTTAATGACAACTACTTTTCCATTAGGAAACTGAGCTGTGGCAACTTTCTCTGACAGGAAGGCAGAGTTCTTGTTTGTTGTCAGAGAGTCTCTGAGAAACTCTTGCCTCTTTCTTTCAGGATTGCTTCCCTGGGCTGTCCCATGTTTGTCTTTGTTGAAGACTGGAACAGACTTAATGCCTGTTCCATGGAAAGAACCTGTGGCTGTTGTGCTGGAGGGGTTGTGGTCGAGGTTATCTTCAGCGCCCACTGTGAAGAGACCAAGACGAAGCTGGGGTGGGCACACACTTCTTTCTGGAGTACGCAAGCAGACTGCGGTTGCCAGCTGATTCTCCAGCTGCAAGACGCGATCATAGCTGACACTGAGACCCAGTTCATGGAGCTCTGTGACTATCTTCTTTGACCTTAAGCGGGTATGAATGTCAAGTCCGATATACAGAGGCAGTGGTGGTTCAAGTCACCGAATGACAAGATTTTCCTGTGCTAGACCTTTCTTCTTGAAGTTGAAAAGGTAGTTTGAGAAATGGTCAAACATGCTGAGAGTCATTTATGTCCTGTTGTTTTACAATTGGTCCATTGAGGAGCATATAAACAAGCATCTTCAGTGTTGACGGAACAGTTGTTCTTGACAGAAGGCTGGAAAACGAAGCATCAAAGTGAAATCTAGCTGGCTGGGAGATGTCACTGCGAACTACTTTTGCAGCTTTTGCAAGAATGGCAGCATCTCCTTCATGGTCACATTTCATAGCCTGTTTCAACATTTCTTGCATTCCCTCTGGAAAAAATCAGAACAATGTGTTTTCCATCACTTTGGTTCTTGGGCTTGAGGGAAGTACTGAAGGATCTTTTTTCTTGAAACGGCTTTGTTTATTTCCTTTCGAAGACCAAGGTCTTGGAAGATGCTTCTCGTACAGCTTACGAAGATCCCAAGCCGGAAGTGGAAGATTCCATCTTCTACAGAACTTTCGATGGAACTGGAAGCTCTATGAGGCTCTGGCCTCAGTTTTGTACTCCTCATTTTGGGATTCACATGACTCACGAAATTGCCTTGTCATTGACCTATGGCGATTTCTGAGCTCAGGCAGGCAGGTCAGGTGGTAATTTGCTTCAATAGCAATGAGGTCACCGCCAGAAATCTTTGCCAGTAGTGCTGTGTCCTGTAAATCAGTGGCCATCCGCCTAATATTCTCGTCTGCGTCAAGATATTCTGAATTCATGCAGATGACCATTCCTGTTTGCCGCAGAAAATGCACGAAGATTTTGGCAGAGTTTGGCGGTCTTTTCGGCGCTTCTCATCAGTGGCAGAGCCTAGATTATCTAAATTCAGCTCTCTTTTTCGTTCAGCTCTGTCTACTTTGGTTAATTTTCTGCAGCAAGATTTGTGCCACTTCGCCACCTTCATCGAAGCACAGTTTTGTGGTAATCTGTCTATTTTGCGGAATGCACCAACTTAGTCAGGCAAGTCTTGTTATGGTGCTGTTTTGTCTCCAGTACCTGGACCATCCAATGGGCACTTGAGGTCCTCACTGCTTTTCTGCTGGCATATCACACATGCACTCAATCCATGTCGCGTTTTCATTTAAGCCCTGAACCATACACAGTACTCATGTGAGATATGCCTTTGGCAATATATTCAGAGTCACTATTTCAACACAGAAATGTTAAAACAACCATTGTCTATCATAAATCAGATACTGTATACAAACCGAGTGCCAACTTATACTTTTAAATTCATCATTTCTATCTAAGGGCGATTTTTCCCAATTTTCGGAGTGCGAAACATGAAAAATTGCATTTTGGCACGTACATGCTGTCAATATGACCTGTGCACATGGGGCCTAGCAAAACTGAAAGTATTTTGCATGTAGATAGCTTGGAAAAATGTCATACTTTTGTCCGGTCTGTCCCCATCTAGTCAAAAAATCGCCGTAAGCTGCCTAGCTATCCGGTTCATCACTTGGACAGGCGACGGCCGAAGCGTGCGTATAGCGCATCGGCCTGACCGGTGTGCTGTCGGTTTTATCGTGGTCCGATATGTGTCCTCTAACATGGAAGTGCAAGATCCGATTTCTGGAGCTACATGAGGTGGATTGATCGGTCCTGTATTGAGCAGCCAACCCATTCTTTTATTATTCAGGGACACAATTGGACATTTACCGCCTTTTATCTTTTGTTACTGGTGAAAATCGCCTCCGTTGATGGGTCGCTGGGGCTAATCTGTAAGTGAAAAGGTCATTCAGCAATTCCACAACGCGCGTCATTTACAGTAAAATGTTCCACTATGTCGACAAACGAAACACACGTGGTAGTTACCGCACGCTGCATGCGCTCTCAAGTGGTTAGGACCGTTACACACACACCACACACACAACACCCAAACAAAACTCAAACACACACCCACACACACACAAACACACGCCACACATGCACGCAATCAAGTGCATAGGATTTGCTTACACTATCTCACACACACACAATCACCATCACACACACACACACACACACACACACACACACCAAACCACACAACACTCAAAACACACGGACAGGACAAGGACAAACACGTACACCCTACCCCACACACACGTGCGCGCGCACTAACCACACACACCACATGCACACACACACAATAACACTCATACTGTGTAGGACTGCTCATATGTACTTCAAGCGTGCAAGACTGCTCATATGTATCGCCGTGCATAATAATGTCGCCAGCAGATACATCATATCAGTACAAGATAAACAGCAATATCCTCTTTCCTCAAAATGTTGATTATCAGCGTAGGATTTTTTTTAAATCCATCATGTTCCGTCCAATCTGTTCGGAAGCAGCTGGATAAAGCAGACGCGTGGTGATATAGATGGCACATCGTCGTCAGTTGTAGGTGGTGGTCGTGGTCACTTGTGTGGACACCCTCCACGGTTTTTTTTTTTTCGTTCCTTCAGTCTGGAAAAAAACAACAAAAAAACAAAAAAAACGTCGCCCTAAAAAGGTGATTTGGGCGGCAACTTCGGGCATGTATGCTGACAATTCAAAACTTTTTTTAATTTCAAGCGAAGTGACTGAAGGCTGAAATTGACGCAAATGTTTCAAAGTGAAAGGTTATTTAGTTCCGCCAAGACAATCCAGGACAAACAGATTACAGGACAAGACATGACGCATCTCGACTCTTGGGTCTTCTTCAGGCAAAAAACAAAACAACATTTAGGACAACGAAAACGAAAGAACGAAGCAGCCACTTCTATTCTCACATTCGGTTTGCAAATTTGATTGTGGTCTTGGGTCATTGGTCTCTCTTCAAAACAGCCCTTTTTCCTTCCGTGGAATCTTTAGTCAATTGAGAGTCTTCTTCAATTACAGCCCCTTCTGTGGATCTTTTGTCAATTGGAGTCTTACCTTCAAAACAAGAACTTCTGTGGATCTTTCGTTATTGGTGTCTTCCTTCAATCAGCCCCTTCTGTGGATCTTTGGTCATTGGAGTCTTCTCTTCAAACAGCTCTTTTATTTCCTTTCTGATGGTTTTAAGTCATGGGAATCTTCCTTCAAACAGCCACTTCTGTGGATCGTTTGTCATTAGATTTTCCTTCAACATCCCTTTGTCGTCATGTGGATCTTTAGATATCGGAATCTCCATTTATACAGCCCTTTTTCTTTCTCTGGGGATCTTGTTCATCGGAGTCATCTTTCAAACAGGCCTATTTCTCCCATCTGTGGATCTTCATGCCGCAGTCATTGGAGAACTTCTTCCTCACCGACTCAAATGGAGTTCCATTTATTCATACTGATGATCCAGTTGGGGGTTTCCAGATGTAACTGGGTTCGATTCATCACTCTCTCTTCTTCCTTCTACAGCAGCAGCAGCAACAGTAGTTTGTGTAGTAAAAGTAGTAGTTAGTGGTTGTAGTACCACCACCACCACCAAATGCATACGTGTTAGTGGCAGGAGCTGCTACAAAGACCAGCAGCAAGCAGCAGCAGCAATAGTAGTAATAGTAGTACTCGGAGTAGCCGCGTTAATAATTTACACCACACAACCACCTCGAATTGATTAAATGCTTAGTTGCAACAGCAGGTTCAGCGAGGGAACACTACCAACAGAAAGAAGCAAGGTCAGCAGCAGCAGTAGCAGCAGCAGCAAAGCAGTAGTAGTAGTGGGCGGTGGGGTGGGGTGGTATGTGGTAGTCATTGTAGCAGTAATAAGCGGTGATAATGTAATATCAGTAATTAGTATTGTTGTTAAGTGATGTTCTCGTTGTTGTTATTGCTGTTGTTGTTATTGTTGTTAAGTTCTTAATACAGCAATAGTGGTTGTTGTTAATGTTGTTGTTGTTGTTGTGTTGTATTCTTCTTCTTCTTGTCGGGGAAGGGGACAAAGTTGAAAAGGAAGGCGATGGGATGGAGAAGGAGTGAGGGGATAGAGCAGGATCAGGTTCAGGATCAGGATCAGGATCAGCAGAGCAGGATGGGGAGGAGGAAGACATAAGACAATGGAAACAGACCGGACCAGCTGCGGATTTACTCCACATGGGGCTGACAGAGTCGCTTCTGCAGGAAGTAAGCATGTCTGTCATTACACCATCACGTTGACATGGGCAGCTGCTGCTCTATGCCAACTTCGGTTACCGACTCCTCATATTCAGACGACACTCTGACGTGGGCGCCTAATGCAGGGGATTTCTCCTGGGATCGGATGTGGTGCGTCATCTGGCCGGTTTGGTTTTGCTTTCAGCTGTGAGCTTCGTCCATGTCTGCACCGGCGTGCTGTCCACCGCCACCCTTCTTGTCAAGGCCTCTGTTGAAAAGTAAGTCATAACAGATGATGGTCGTGTTCACATTTTGTTAATTGTTGATACCCGTTTTTCTGGGTCCGGGGGCGATATCAGCGGTGTGAACTTTAGGATTGTAAGGAGCTGCCACATACATGTAGTAGTTTTCTGAGGCTCATTCATCGTAATACTTCAGACGAGAAAAAAATAAAATTGCTTTGAAAAATGTTCAGCTTTCACTCAAAGATCTGAATGATCTGTATGCTTTAAGTGTTGCATCACTAAAAACATGTTTATTGGTTTTTGTTTTTTATATTATATATACACACGAAAAGCGGATCGCAAATTTCTATTTTCTTTTTTCAAGTATTGACATGTTTCCTTTGCGGTGCATCTCAGTTATATTTGTGAATGTTCAACTGTAGTATTCAACTTTGAATGAAATAAACGGTATAAAGAAACAATATTTCATAAATTGCTCTCTGGGAACTCATTACAAGCATGAAAGAAGAGGTTACAAAAAACCCAGAACAGGTTATAGGAGTCGTGAGAGAGGAAGGGGAAGACATGGAGAAGGCTTAAGAATATGTACGACTTCCAATTCTAGTTGGCAAAGTGAGGCGGACCTGCAGCCGGTGATGGGAACAAATCTGAAAAAATTATTGACAATGCTCCGCCAAACATAAGTAGACCAAACCAATCACAGACAAACACGACGCGGTTTCGACCTCTTAGACCTACTTCCGGCAAGAATACCCAACACCAGGACAACGACAATGAACGAGGCAATTCCATTTAGCGCAAGATAGGCGTTGAAACCTTGAAAAAAAAAAAGAAAAAAAAAGAACAGCAACAACAAAAAAGCGACTTTTGTTGTAGCTAGCATTGACATTGGCGCAACTAACATTATAAAGAAACACACCACTTTTGCTGTTGTCCAGCACTGAACAACACGTGCCCAGACATCAACTATGACACGACATGACCTGTGTCGAAAAGCCAATTCAGGACCACACAGACAGTGGGACTCACTTACTCTATTTTGACTGCTGCCGTCGACGTCAGGCGGATGGCAAAAGAAGAGACGGACATTAGAAATGCCAGCGAGCGTATCAGTACTCCTGCGATTGAGCACCGATGACAGCCCCTTTTCTTTGTTTCATTTTGCACACACACAACACACACCAAGATGAGAGAGAGTGGCGAGAGCGAGTGAGTGAGAGACGACTAGAGTGAGAGAGAGAGAGAGAGAGAGAGAGAGAGTGAGAGACGAGAGAGAGTTGAGGGAGTGAGATGAGAGAGATCAGTGAACGAACGAACGAACGAACGAAACGAACGAATGATTGTTTAGAATGAAGGAAAGAATAAAGCACCAGTCGTGGCTTTTTTTCATCCAGCCCTCTAAAACAATGGAATACATGGTAGAATTCATTGCATCGAAATGCATATAAACTCAAAACAACACTGAATACATTGGCATTTAGATAAGAGAATGCCCAATTATAGCTAGAGAAAAAGAGTGTGGGAGAGAGGGTGGGATGGAGAGCGACACAGAGAGAGAGAGAAGTGGGGGACTTGGAGACACAGAATAACGGAGACGGAGTCTCTGACACAAGGAGAGACAGAAGAAGAAGAAGAAGGAGAATGATGAAAAATAAGACTAAGGAGAAGAGGATGGAGGAGGAGGATGGAGGAGGAGTATAATATTGGACATCAAAATGCAAAACTACAATGAACGAAGAGTCGTAAAAATCTAAGTCATGCAATGAAGGAAAAAAACAAACAACCCTGAAAAGACAACAGACAAGCCAACTCAGCAGCAAGCAACAATTCCATACACGGCCCCTCCACCCTCCCCCCCCCCCCCCCCCCCCCCACCTCCACACCCTCCCCCCCCCCCCCCCCCCCCCCCCCCCCCCCCCCCACCACCCCCCCCCCCCCCCCCCCCCCCACCCCCCCACCTAAACTTCAAGTACGACAATGAGAAGGTAGAAGGAGTTAACATAGGATGACAAAAATGAGAGAGAGAGAGAGGAGAGAGGAGAGAGAACGAGATCGAGGAGAGAGATGAGGAGAGAGGAGAGAGAGAGAGAGAGAGAGAGATGAGTGAGAGAGAGGGAGGAAGGGAGACAGAGACAGCTAGCATCGACAGAGAGAGAGAAGATGAGAGTAGACGAGAGAGGAGAGAGAGAGGAGAGAGAGGAGAGTGAGAGAGACTAACAAAATAGTGCGCCACTTCACAATGACATAACTTCATTTGAATTAAGGGTAGTATCAAAATCAAGTCTTGCAATAAAGAGATATGAGCTGATAACACCAAGAATTATTCCCATCACAGCAAAACAACACCCCCCCCCCCCCCCCGCCCAACATATAAACAACAAAGAAAAGAAGATGGAGATCAAACATGGGATAACAAACCCGACTAATGGACTTTTGTTTTTGCTAGTGCAGTTAATAATAAACGACTGATACCTTTCTTTGAACATGTTGAGACTGATATTGACGTCGATTTTATTATCAATGGCATTCCTACAAACAACTCCCTGAGTAAATAGATAGTTTTAAAAAGATCAATTTCTGGCGCGGTAGTTACTATCTATTCGAATGGTTATTACTCTTTGTTGGAAACATATTAGTACAGGCAGAGTGTGGTTGCTCTTTCCGGGACAGTATTTTGTATCATGATGACAGCTTTTTGTTATTTTTTTTAAACTATAAATTTCATTTTTAATGGCAAAATATCTCAATACCTTATAATCAGCGCTAACTGTGTCGACGGCTTTAGAAAAGACCAATTTCAACGCTCGTCGTATGTAGAATTACTGAGGTTTTCATGATATTAGTTGCTTGCTGAATCCCAAACAGTTGATACATAATTTATGTAAGTATTCTTTGTAAGCACAGAAGGAACATTTTTTTCGAACTGTGTAGATTCAAGAATTTTTTCACTTTAGAGGAGTTGATAGATCTTTAGAAATAAGGTTACTCAATATCCCTGTAATATGATCTGAACCCATGACATATTTTTTATCAATGAAACTCCAAGAACTTTATGGCTATTAGTTTCTTCAATCTTTTTTGTCATCATTTTTGTAAAGAACAGATAAATTATCAGGACCTCGATTGCAGACGCCCCCATTACCCCCCCCCCCTGCCCCCCCTCGAGTTGTTATATGCATGAATTTCGTTTCTGTGGATGTGGACACATGTGATTTAAGTTAAGACCAGTCGGCTAAGTGTTAATATTTTCCTGAAAAGAGCTGGTTGAGACTCGATCGTCATGGGTGCTCCTGTGTGTAAGGTTGTGTCGTCAGCAAATAACTCGCATTCTGCACAGTAAAGAAATAGGGAAGTTAGTTAATGTAAATTGAATATAATAAAGGCCTAGGACAGAACCTTGTGGAACTCGTAACTCTAAGGCAATGCAGGAAGATGATGTTTTTCCACAAAACGTTACGATTGTTTTCTACCAGATAGGATAGATGTCATGTGTTTATTGAATCAGTGACAAACGATAGATCTTAGTTTTTTGAGATGAAAGTGCATGGCCAGTACATCAAAGGTTTTAGTGAATCAACAAAGAGAGCACTTGTGATTTGGTCATTGTGATATTAGTCAACCATTTGACTACTAAGGATGTAGTGCAGTATGGCATGAGAGTATGCTCTGATGTAGACCTGATGGTTCGGTGTGAAAAATATTGTCAATAATTGAAATGATGGAGAATAGAATTTTTTTAATGTGATTGTCTTAGGGTTTAGACAAGGACAGGTAATATAGAAATAGGGCCCGTAATTAGAAGGCTTTCTGAATGGTCTCAATGTTTTATATATGGGAATTATTTTGAACTTTAATGCCTTTGGAATTTTATTTTTTGAGATGAACAAGTTGTAGCTGTACGTAAAGGGTTTACAGATAAAAACTGGTGCTGCTGAGATTTTTTAGAATTGTACTATCTAGTACATCCAGTCCTCGTGAAGGATGTTTTGCTTTAAATGAGTGAGTGCATTGTTACACTTCATGCAATGCCCATTAAAGGTACAGTTAAATAAGATGAATATGTCTTTGAGGTTACAAGAATTCACTTCGCGGACTAGTCTCTATAGGTCCGTTATAGGCTAGATTTATCTTTCTTTACTGTTGCACTACCTATTCCACAGAAATTATTTGTTGACTATGGCTGGCGAAAGTATTGCTGATTCTGATAATAGTTTTAGAGGCTTCCTCGCCCGGTCCACCTCGCCTTATTATTGGATAATGGTATTTTTGGCTTTCCAAATCGACTTACTGTCTGTTTTATGACGACAAAAGATTTTGAAAAGTAGTTCATTTTAGCCGCAAGTTTTAAATATGTAAACAAGATTCCTTTGTTATTAAATTCTTCTTCGGTCCCGTTTGAAATAGTAATTCTGTACGTCCATGGCGTGTGTTTCCTTTATCGGGGAGCCAGGGCCACTTTAGGGTTACTTCTAACAAGCTCTTGTTTTCAAAGGTGCATGTTTGTCGCGTTAATCATTTTAAAAAAATTGTGTTACCAGAATTCGAAAGCTTCGTCTGGATCAGTAAAACTGATTACACGTCACGTGTATGTGTGATTCTATACTCAAGATAAAGTAAATACAAATTATTGGATCAAAAAAGGAAATAAAAAATTTGATTCAATTAAGTGTGACAATTTTTTGGAACTTTAACGCCTTTTTTCACCCATGTTATGCATTTGGAGATGGGTCACTACAAGCATAATTCGGTGAAAAATTTTCGCTATAAGTGCTTGCTTCAGTTGTATATATGTGGGTCAGATACGTTTTTGAAGGAGGCAGTTATTTCTATGTAGCTTTGTCGATTAATTGGAAAGTGACAATAGTTTCCGTCATTTGTATCAGGACTTGTTTTGGCTTCAAAAGATCATGTTAAAAATCTCTCCCAATAATGTTATTTCATGAGTAGTGGAACATAAATCGTCTCTAGCAGAGGAGTAAAGTTATCAGACGCCAAAATCTGCACTCTCTGCAAGTTTTCTGTACACAATTCCTACGGAAAAGAGGTTTTAGACACGTTTGAATTTATTTTGTATCACATAAGATTCTATCGGTTAAAATTGTGTGTAGGATTTAATCCTTTTAAAGTTAACCACTTTGATGGAGGTAGTTAACTAAACCTGTATCCTTATAGTTCGTGTAAGGTCTTTACGCATGAAATTAGTATCATAGGGTAACTATAGTTCAGAGTCGCTTATATGTTTTGACAATATAGGGACTCTGCGAAACCAAATACTTGGAAAGGTTTGCCAGAGTTATCTAAAATTTTGGGTTACATTCATTCATTTATTTATGAATATGATTAATATTCAGAAAACCAACTCTAAGCCTCCTCTTTAGTGGCCATGTCATGAGGGTATTAGGCATTTTAGCACAATCGTATAGCAGAAGCCCAAGTGTCACTGATTCCAATCGTCATCATATAGTTAAACGAATACAAAATGAAGAAAATATTCCCACTTTAAGTGCAAAAACTGCACGGTTTATCTTATCTGAAACAGAGGATACGCAAACACAAAAAATGGCAGAGTAAATGGTAGTACAAAATGATTTAGGAATCAAAATACACAAACAATTCACAAAAATTTGTCATAACACAAAATAGTCACAAATCCGTCACAGATAAGTTCTCGATCTTAGGAATGTAATTGATGATTCTCGTACGCGCGGCTCGCGAATTTTTGCAGGAGATAAAAGAGAGTGATCAGAGAGATGTGTTGAGAGTGAGACGTGAGAGAGAGAGGAGAGTGTGGAGACGTGAGAGACGAGACGACCGGAGAGTCTGAGACGACGAGAGGATCGACTCTTCAATTATCGATTCTGTACACAAATCGCAAAATTCCTTTTTATGTATTACATTGCATTCGCGAATGTGGAACAGCCTCTAATCGACATCCAATTATTTGGGACTGCAAGACACATATCAACCAATGAATCATAAACAATTAGGGCTTCTTCGTTAGGTCCGTGAGACTAGAAAATACATTAGTCAAGTCCTAGCACTTAATCCCTCCACGTGCACCACACGAGACGCGCCGCGCGCGCGCGTAGGCACTCGCAAAGACTCATGTCAGTACGCCATGCGCAGACGACGCGCTCACGCATCAAAATGCCCCCCCCCCCCCCCCCCCCCCCTTTACACACACATCATACACCACACCAAGGCACGCGCGCGTGCTATCTCATGCACGCACACTCACGGACACACACTAACACTAACAACTCACTAAACACACAACAATACACACACACACACACACTCACACACACAACACACACACAACACACACAACACACTCACACACAGGCATTGTACTACGTTGCGCTCAACCATGTTACTTTTACGAAACATATTTTCGCATATGTCTTGAAAGTGGAAATGTAAGCACCCAAACATTAATAACTAATCAGTGTTCAAATAATTAAAAATGACAAAGAACGTCAAAGTTCATTGTGGGGTGGATAATTACACGCACTGTATGTTGATGAAACAACTCTAAGATGCGATGCGGCCAGATGTATGTGCATAACGGATAGAGGTGAAAGTGGGGCGCTGATGTATTATCTATTACAATGGTGTGAGGGGTTAGATGATATTGATTATCAGGAGGGATCGTTTGGAATTTCTATGAATTATATCAGGCGCTATGAGGTTGCGTTAGACGAGGAGGGAGGTATGAGTATGATTTGTGCCGAGGCTGATTATAATCTAGAACGCCCTTTCTGCAGGGGACGCTCTGGGGGGTAAAGTGGCGTAATGTAGTCGAAAGACTCGATAAATCGGAGGAAAGGTATATGATTGAATTGATTGTAAGAGGTTCTGATGGTAGATTTCTTTTTGCTGCGTATAGGCCTGCAGACGTTTCGATTAGGGAAGGGAGTCAATGGAATATGTAGTTGTCATCAGAACGAGGGACGTGGTGCACTGCGTTTTCAGTTTTTTGTGCGAGTCTGCTGTGATCTCGCACTGGGATGGTAGAGTGTCACGGTATGAAGTTGGCATGAATAAAAACAGGGATAAATGATCAATGAAAACGTTCTCTGTGGCGATTGCAGTGCATCTCCTAAGGTTGTGTTATGACGGAATTATGTCATTATTGAAAGAGTGTTTCCCTTTAGCTGCTGGGCAAGGATAGACGCTGGAAAGTTATGTGAGCATGGGAAACGTTTACAAACTGTAAGGATGATTCAGCCAGGTATCAAAAGTAGGTACGGACATCCTGACGGGCAAGAGTTTTTCTCCAAAATGTGATTATGAGGGGTTTTCGATTTTTTTAAGGATGTGGATGTTGGTGCGGAATGGAGCCATGCGATGGAGAATATTTTATTTGACATACCAGGAACACTTATCTTAAAAAAAGGTCGTTCTTGTCTTAGGGTAAAACGTTTGGGATCTGGAAAACACAATGGGGTGTCTCCTATTCAAGTTTAAAACTGTCGCTCTGCTGGGAAAGAAATGTGAACTAAAGTTTCCATGGGAGGAAGGCGGGCGAAGGGGGCTTGACTTGCCCATTGGGACATCTTGCCTTCTAGCTTAACCAGCTGTGTGTACTGTAGATTTTAATCAGACAACGGTTCAGTGTCAGAGTTAGAAAGAACAGCAACAGGGTTTGACGTTGGACAGTGGTACATGTAATGTACAATTTGTATCAATCTTTGTTGTGACAGGAGGGTAGAGGAGACGGAGAGAGGGAAAATTTGAAACTCTCTTTATTGTCACAGTCAGCAGGTATTCTTGTACTGGATTCAGCCTGGACTTTGGATTGTACACGGTTCGCAGTCTGATTCAGGTGACTGAGTGAAAGATCTTTATCAGGGGCTGTGATTTCTTTGATGGACTGTTCAGCACTGTCACTGATTGAGGGACAATGTGTCCTCGGCAACTGGGTGCTGGGAAGGATTTCAAGTACTGTGTACTGACACGTTAGTTCTGAGTCTACAAACAACACATGGTGTATGTCGGTTTGTGAATGCCCTTTTGCTTTCGAGGAAGGGACTGGAGACAGCAGTAGTACTTCTGATGTCTGGTGCCAGTGGTTGCAATACATTCTGTTTTGTTCTGATTTTTTTTTATTTCGTTTTGTAATAGAACCTAGTTGTGCATTTTCATTGAGTGGTTGTCTTTGATCAATTGTCTGTTAACGAATCCAAATTAGTTATTACAGATTAAGATCGTCAATTTTAGCAACATTTGGAATTTATATTTATAGATTAATGTTTTACGCAGTTAATTTTTTAGTTGGCGGTTTTCACTGTTTCAATCACAGAAGTAAACCTCTCATCAAAAATGGAATAAGTAGACAAAAGAATTGACGTACTGTTCAGTGGGAGTTATTGGTCGGTTCGCTGTTGGGAGAAGAGGGGCTTGGAGCGAGAACGGACGTGGGTGGATCTCGTATGTGTGTGAAAGAAATGTCTGTACATGAAGACGAGTACCGCCTTTGCAACCGTGAAGTCGTTTTCCTTTTTTGTATCACTTTTCATACTGACATTAGGATGGGCAGAGGCGGTGTAGGGAGAAACAATATAATGACGTCTTGTCCTTGGTTTCTGTTGTAGATTCCACAAGTAGCTGTGATTTTGGAGGAGACTCGATACTGCTCAGCAGTTATAGTCGGCGGTGAGAAGACATTTGAGTCAGGTCAATGATTGATGTAAGTAAAGCACATTGTCGGGACATTCCACTACAAAATTAACGGTGTCTGTAGTAACACACGAGACAGTTTGTCTATGTTTTCGTCGCACATATAAACTTTAAAAAAATTGTTTTAGAATTTACTCATTCTTTGGCATCTCACGTCTGGACATCCCCCCCCCCCCCCCCGATGCCTTGACAAGTAGTGTAACAATTTGGACCTGTTATGGGAGAAATTAAGAGTCAAAGGTATCACAGAATGTTTGGCTTTAACAGAAAACACGGGAAAAAGGATTTAGCTAAGGAGGGGAGGAGGGCTATATAATGGCACAATGCGGCTGTTAAAGTCAATTAGACCAAACTGGTCATAGTCAAAGCAGTACGAAAGATACTCATCTTCACTTATCGATTAACATAGCAGTGTAACGGAATAACGAGAAACATTTCTCCAAATCTTCCAATTCTTCAATTCCACACGAAAATGATTGTGAATGGATATCCAGAGGGGTTTAATGCTTATTTTTGATCCATTGTCATGAATCTGATAAAGAGCAGGAGTGTACAGATTTTACAACATTCCTGGCTCACTTGCTCCTCCACCAAGTTTTTGGGCGAAAGTGGCCTATAAAGCCGCCTTTTCCTGTTCTTGACAGATAGTAAGAATTCAAATAACACAAAAAATAACGATTATTTAACATAGAAAGACAGTACTGTGTAGGGATTATCATGTTCTTCTATACTAATTTACTAAACTTTTCAGATTTTAGTTTTTGCTTTAATCCATTTGTTTTTTCCTGATCATTAGGTCTAGCATTAATAAGAACAGCATTTTTCACGCAAACATTCATCCCCTAAAATGCATTCTCTGTCTTACATGTGAAATAATACTAACAGTCTTTACTGTTCTCTAATCGTCTTTTAAAGAACCGAGTTATTTTTACTGACAGTAAAATCCAACTACTTATCCCAGCATGTCTTCCGCTGAAAGCGAGTTTTTGACAAAGTGTTTCTCTTTTTAACTATGTCTCTTTCGGCTGAACAGTCATCTATAATAAATAGTGTCTGCGTTCCTTCAAACAATATAAAAAAGCGTTCTAGACACTCACTCAGTTTATTGCTGGATTAACTAAAAATATGTTATCATCAGCCCATATAAACCTTCTATCTGATATGCTTTGTTCCTTTTAAAGTGTTGGACAGAAAACCACAATATGATCAAAATTTAACGATAAACTGTTTGTAATAGGTCGAGGATAAATATTGTTTTTCCACAACCAGTTGCCCACAAATTAATGAACAATGGGGGTTTTGTCTTTAAAGTTTAACTGCTCCATGTTTTATAACAGAACTTAATTTTAATCCAGTTATTGTTTTTATCATGCTCTCTGTTAAAACTTGTTCAGTATAATAAAACCCTATAAGGTCTAAATTGTAAGATTAATCCAATTTAGTTCTGAAAGATTGTTTCTATTTAGACTAATATTGATTTTGTTGCTTGTTGTTATGACCTTAATATCCTCGCCATTGTGAAAAATGACGACGGTAACTTTAAGTTTTTCAACGTCTAAGTTTTGCCAGCTAATTAAAATTTCCCTTTTTTAGAAGGACGTCACTAACGCCCACAACCCACCCCTCCCCTTTTCTTTTAAGACAGAAATTTCAAATATCATTGTGAACGTGTCTCCTAATTTCATTTGTGGAATGAATTGTAATTTTGTAAAAAGCATCTTTTAAAACCGTTTCTCTTCTGGGAGGATGTTTGTTTATTTCCATACGGCTTTTTTCAATCTCTTTCCGACTATTGTCTCTGGCATAAGACTTACATGTAAAGGGCCAGAGTTGAATGCTTTTCTAAAATTTTTTTTGATGGTTAAAAAATGTAAATGGGCTTATGAATTCAAATTTTATGTCCCATTCTAATAGGGTTTCCCAAAGTGCCATTTGGGTCAGGTTTTCGAACTATTTTATATTCATACTGGCCAACATTATTTGCTTCTAGATTGCGCAGTTGTTCTAGTTTAGGAAACTTTTTGTTGTCGCCAACCTCTTTGCGTTTATAATCACCATCTTTAGTGCACTCAAAACCATACAAAGTCCCTATCTCACCGTTCTGTTCAAAGTCCGAAACGTCTGCAAGGTCTTTTAATTCTAAAGTTATACACCTCACAGGCGCTAATGTAACTCCTGGTTCTTCTGGCCCACGTGACATTTTTTAGTTACAACTTATTATTTTATTTCCAAAACAATGTGCAGGTTATCACATTTTACGACTTTCCCGTTTTGTCTTTGATCTTTATATTAAATGATCCGACCCCCCCACAAACTAATCTTTTAAACTGTAAATTAGGGAATTGTAAAATTTTTCAAAAATCGCAATATGCAGCTTTCCCCTGATGGAAGAGCTTTTAAAACAGTTGAGGGCCTTCCATCATATAAGTTTTCATCAGTGTTTTAGCTCATCTAAATGGACATAGAGTAATGAATGTACTGTAAGATCGAGCGGATTTTCCCCTCATAAGTAGTTTTGTTTGATGTAACAATAAATCTTTGTTTGTTAGCTGCAAAACCTAACATTTTAGCTAGCTCTATATCAAAAGGTAACCTACTGCTTCTTTTTCAGGTTGAATGTCAACATTGTTTTCAGATTCGCATTGTTAAGTTTGAGAGTAATGTCGAAGTTACTCATTGTTTTCTTTTAGCGAGCAACCCGTAATAACCATCAGGTATGTTTAAAACTGGTAAACTAAGTTTCCTCTATCATCAATTTTTGAATTTATTATTATTCTTCCGGTATCAGTTATATTAAACCATCGTCTTTGTAGATTTTTTCATGGAGTGTACCATTTTGGGTTTCCGCAATCGTTATCAAGCATGTTCTAAAGCCGGAGGACGGTCTTGAGTTGTTATTGTTACAAACCATTTTTTTAAAACGATATAAAAGAGGGGCGTTTTAAATATACTAAAGATGCAAAAATATTCTTTTGGGCCGCACTACAGTTAAAAATATAAAACTGTTACTCTTGACTTTCTGTGACCCAGACGGGGTACTTTTCTTTAAAAAGGTGAGTATCCATTAAGCAGATATCTTAACCCCCCATTAAAAAAGACTACATCGCAAAAGTGTGGTTAGTCATCCGATGCAGTTTTATCAGAACCATTTAAACTTTGCGTGTTTTGTGCAACAATGGTGTGGAGTGTCGTATGCTAATCCTTTAAATCACCGATCCTTTGGGTGAGGTCAGTGTAATAGATTTCTTTTTATTACCATTTAGACGTATTTTTGACTGAACTGCGAGGCCTTACCAAATGACAAACGTTTAATCATTCAGCAACAGAATAGAATGAAGGCTTTGAAAGAATCTGTAACAAATTCAATATTAATGTTAAGACAGACTTAGACAAAGTCGGATTTTAACAGGGCTTAGGCACTCCTTATTTGTGGGCGTGCACAGAAAGGTATAACTATGACTGGAATCCTCCTTAAAACATCTTTTCTTCAGGCACAGGGGTTCACCTCGGGTCTTAGAGCAAGAGCTTTAAAACAGCATGGACAACATTTATCTTAGACATATCTGAGGGCCAAAACTAAAGCGGGAATAGACGAATAAACGACTCTATTCGTACTTCCGTTTGGTGTTGCTAGGTTCGCAAGCACAACGAGATCGAGCATAAACTGTTTCTTCTACTGGCCTTGATGCACAAAAACAATACTTAGCGAATTTAGAGGACGCCATTAATTCTACAGTTGATTTACCTTCAAGTTAAAAAGGTACCAAAATGTTTTACAATACGCAAGATCGAAAGTAGACTTTGCTGTTGGCACTGGTTTATATATGCTGCCTTCTGCCCTCAGACTACAGTGGAAACAATAATAAACTACAACAATGAAATCCTTGAAGCGGAAATGAACAAAAGGGTTTGGGGAAAAACGATATAAATTCTGAGCCAGTAATTATTACAAACAAAAAAAAAACACCAAGATTAAGTCATCCAATCCTCGAGGTTCAAAGCCCAAAGGACTGTTGAAGACGTGGACTTTGTTCGCGATGACCATGAATATGAAAAGACAGCGTAGTTGTTGATTAACTGGCCTAGGATTATTTGGGTCTTTATCTTACTAAATAGTAACCCGACTATTAAGAGAACTAATGCCCATAAGTGCTCAGCCATAAAGCCAACTACTTTGCTTGCGTAGACAAAAGCCAGCAATAACACTCCCAAATATACCGGGTAAAGAGTCTATGCTTTACGGCTAATTTTTTTAATAACTCGCAAGATGATCAAGCTGTTTTTTTCCCTGGATTTATCAGCGATGGTGATGGCGATGGAGGCACCAGCCCAGCACACCACACCACCTGTAATGCCATCCCCAGTGTACTTATTGCAAATCCTAAGGCTGTTATAACGCTTGAAATGTGACACCTTGTTCTCTAAACATTTGTTTTTATTCGTTCTGCTAGCGTTGTGTCTTCATATAAAATTCTTTGGATAGTTTCTCTTATTTAATCACTTGAGTTCGTAATTGGTCTCGGTAGTAGACGCCGCTTTTAGTCTTGCTGCTCTTTCTTTTTCAAGATTTTTTAGTCTTTGTTCTTTTCTTTCTTTATCATCACGCCCTAAGTTGGCGTCGTCAGCTTCAGCGAGTTTTTCTTTTTCTCTTTTTATATGCTAATCTAGTTCAGTCAGTCTTGCTAAATTGTCTGTTAATTCACCTCTAATTTTTCTTACATTCCGATTAATAGCCTCTAATTCTTGCGGGGGTATTGGGGGATCTTTTAAATTGTTTTTAGCTGTTTCTTCTGAAAAACTGGTTTCTGCTTCTTCTATTACATTTGTTGTTTTGTCTGCTTTTGGAATTAATTCTTGTGTTCTATGTTTTTGGGGAACTGTTGGGAGTTCTTGTTGCAGGTTTTGAAGGTGCAGTGCTTACCTATCTAATTTTGGTGGTTTAGCAGCTGCTTCTCTATGTGATTTTGGTTCAACAATGCCTAGGCGATTTCGATTTTCTGCCCCAATTTTTTGTAAAAGGGGTTTGTCATGCCTTTAAACTTTGTTTGGTCTCGTTTATATGTAAGCTGAAAAAGTTGTTCTCGGTCGGGGCCAATTTTTACAAACAAATGACCGCCTTCAAATTTCAAAATCATTAGGGTCTATAAATTGGGGAGGTTCAAGGTCTAAACTTTTGAAAAATGCTCCAACCCTTTCTTCTGTAATTCATGCCGCAATGAGAGCGTTGAGCGATGTTGTATCAAAGGAGCCGTTTCATCCCATGTTGTCTCCAGCATCTAAAATAGCTAAATCTTCATAGTTAATTCCCGCCATGTTTTTAAATAATTAACTTTTTATTTTGTTTTTATAAAAATGTACAAGTATATGGCTCGATTCTTGACCCGCATAGAAAGCTGAAAGAACCCCATGGCGTGAAGGGAAATAAACGGAATATTACTGTTCCAAATAATCCATCTACATTGATGCAGATCAAATTCTACTGTTAGATTTCCAGACCTAGGAGCGGATGATTTGATTGTGCCAGGCTCTGCACGGCTTACTTTCAAAATAGAACTCGCTTCAACAACAGACCAACCAGAACAGTTGTTCAGAATCGGGGGCGGGCAATCGTTAAGAAAATTTCTATAAAACTTGAGGGAAAGAAGTATTTTCTTTAAACAATGCAGACATTTTTTTTAACCTATTCTGATCTATGGCTAACCGCGAATGAAAGGAAGATCTTGCGTTTCAAGGAATTGGAAAATGAAAGAAGCAACTAAAACTTAGAATAGGCGCCGAACTCGCCTCAGGTAAAAGCAGAAAAAAGTCTTTGCTGTAAGTTATGCGTTTGGGAAAATCGCTTTTCCATTCCTTTAGATTTTGAGTTGTTAAAAGCGCATGCCCCATTACCTTCAAGGGCATTAAAAGACAGATTGTCATACGAACTAACTTTTAATGACTACAAACGTGTTATCAGATCAACAGACACCGAAGCAAAGTACAGCATTTTGACATCTCGTTAGATTTTTGTTTGTTGTTAGCAACTCTAATTTAGCAAGGCTGATTGGGCAACAATATGAGTCACAATTAGTAATATATTACGAAAAACGTGCGTCATCATTCAAATATCCTAAAAGCAGGGCAGACGCTATATGGAATTTTAATTTAGTGTCGCAGTAAATCGCTTAAAGGTATTTTATTGCTGTGCGAAGATGAAGAACCATTCGCAAGAGCAAGTGAAAAGTTTTTTAATCCAAAAATAACGAAAGTACAATGTTCGATTGATGGTAGTCCTAACCAAATCTATGTGCGGACTTAGGCCTTACCCTCATTTGGCGAAATAAAAAAATTGTTTGGGGGTGGGGGGGGTAGAAGTCCAACAGCAGACCTTGCGTCTAAAGATCTACACCTTCACAGTGTTAGGCTTGATGATTATTTACTCAAAATACGGTTTATGGATTGACCTAAGGTCAACAGAGGATAATCAGTTGCATGGAAGTGGGAGAGATGTTAGAGACTTAATATACATTCAAATTGATAAAGAAAAAGAGGTTTTTTTTTTAAACCGCTTAATGTACATTTGTTTTTATTATATGATGCACAGCTAAATATTGAAGCTAACAGATTTAAAGATGTAGTATACTAAATTATTTTTTCATTTTTAAAAGCATGCCACTAAAATTTATCCAAAGTACCTACAGCGCCAGAGTTGCCGGGAAAAGGGAGATAGTAGAAACCCCAGCATAAAAACCTTTGATTAACCAACATTACACAAATGCAACAAAATAGAGCAGGACCTTTAAAAATACAGAAAAACCAAACGAAGGTATTCTGCTGCCTTTAATGCTTTTAACATATGTCAATACTGGAGCATCAACTATTGTGCTCTATCAGCAGGAACGGTGTAGGCCTCTTAGCAACGGGCATAGGCGCACCCGCAGCTTTCCCTCTAGGCGGTTTGTCTTTAGCTCTCGGCTGTGTTTCATTGCTGTAGGTGCTGCTAGAAAAAAAAATAAAAAATAAACTCCAAAAGCACACAGCTTTAGTTCAACTGATAACAGATAAAATTAGTTCCTTCAAGTGATTATTAAATTTAAAGCACTAGCTGACTCAAACATCACGGATAAGAATTTAATCGTTTACAGGCCGATTTTGATGACTAAAAAAGAAAAAGTTTGATCTTCAAAGAAAGGCGAGGACAAGTTTTTCTCAACAGCCAGACCCGAGCAGATAAAAAAGGAATGTTTAAAAAAAAAGTAAACGAAACATTAAACTCTGTTCTAAACAGCTCACATTAACAACGCCAAAGGGTGTTTATACTTTAGTTTATGAGTTAAACAAAAAAAAGACCATCGATTTTTGATTAATTATTTTTTTGATTTAAATAAATATTTTGAGTTAGAAAAGAAATCAGCATGGTAAAATATATGAGGTCCAGACGAATTGTTTGAAGCAATGCAAGAAGATTTATCAAGGCACTGAATGATATTGTTTTAGAAGTCATTAACCAGCAAGCATACGGGCAAGTGTTGCTCATGCTATTTTTTAAAGTTCCTGGTAAACAAAACAATAGCCCCACCAGTTAAAGTAATGTTAGCTGTTTTAATCGACTATGTAACAATAAATGAAGAAAATCTGGAAGTCTGGGTTCAACTAAACAACAGACTATTCTTTCTCGTAAGATTAACACCCGGTTGGGCAGACGAACTGCTTACACAGTTTGATGTGGCCGCTGAAGAAGCCAAAATGAGAGGCTCTGGTTGGTCAGAGGGCGAAGTCCTAGAGATCAGATTAACATCTAAGTATGCGCCGATTGTTGGCAAGTCTTCATTCCACTACCTCCAGCATTAGTTGCAAAAAAAGCAGTTCTAAACATAAAGAATACAGACAACAAATGTTTTTTGTGGTGTGTTCTTGCAAGGCTGCATCACGTCCGCAAAAACGCAGAGAGGTGTCTAACTATCGCCCTTACATCAATGATCTTAACTTTATGGAATATCCTTTCCTTTTTAGCGCGGATTCCATTGATCAGTTTGAAGAACAAAAAAAACCAATACTGTTAATATCTACACTGGATGAGAACAATTACAACCGATTAAAGTGTCTAAGAACAGCCCAACAATAGGTGATCCAGACAAAAAATCATGTTGACTTACTACTGATGCTTTCACGCGGGGCTGCCACATTACACATTGATACGAACAATGAGTAAACTAATGCAGCATACTTCAAAGATGGGCACAAACAAGAATTCTGCAGAAAATGTTTAACAGAATTCCATCTGCTCAAGCGCAAGCGAACATAGAAACATGTATCGGCCCATTTTGACTGTAATAAGAACTAATTACGCCCCCACCCGGATCTAAAGTTAGTTTTAAGAAATGGAAACGGATGCAAAATTCTCCATATGTTGTTTACGCAGACTTCGAGTCGCTTATTGTTCCTTTTGAAGGGCCAGCGCCACAAAAACTTCGAAAAAAAAGTCTTAATGAGTAATCATCAGATTTGTTCATTTGCTTTCATTATTGTTAGGTCAGATGGCGCTCATTCAACGCCCGAATTATACAGAGGACCAAATGCTGCAGAATACTTCTTAAAACGCATGCAGAAAGTGCGTAATGACTGTTCTAATATTTTGAATTTATCTGAAAATCATAATGACGCCTGAAGGGTCAACAACAGTATGACTTAGCCACTCACTGTTGGATTTTCGGTTTTTGAAAATTAGTGAAGAAGCAACAAATCCAACAGTAAGAGACCATGATCACATTTGTGGAAGTTCAGAGGAGCAGCACCACAGTAAATGCAATCTTCAACTAAAATTTGTACCAAAGACATGGAAGTGCCCTCTTCTTTCATAACTTTCGAGGTTACGACTCTCATCTTATAATGAAAGCAGTGGGCGATGCCTTCAGGGTGTCATGCATTGCACAGTCATCAGAAAAGTACATGTGTTTCACTTTAAATAACATGTCTTTTTATGACTCTATGCAGCACAGGGTGGATCATTAGAGTCGCTGGCTATGTCCTTAAAGTCTTGCCCAATAACGGAAGAATATTTTGACCCAACGCTTGTTAGAAGGGTGTTTTACCCTTATGAGTACATGGGAAAAGTTGGGGAAAAGGGTTTTACGAAGATACACTTCCTCCTAAAGGCGCGTTCTTTTTAGTCTTAGAGGAAAGGACATCAGTGATTCTGATTACCAGCATGCTCAAGAAGCATGGCAGAAGTTAGAGTGTAAAACGAGGGAGACTATATGATTCATACTTGATGGCTGACGTTTGTTTGTTGGCGGACGTTTTTTAAATTATAGAAAGACCTGCTTGAAACATTTTTAGCCTGGATCCCGCGCATTTTCATTTCTGCGCCCGGGATGAGTTGGGATGCTTTCTTAAGTTTACTGGAGTACAGTTGATTTATTGTCTGACCTGCCATGATTCCAGATGATTGAAAAAGGATTGCGTGGAGGAATTAGTATGCGTGATCATTACTGTAAAGCAAACAAAAAATACTTGGACGACTATGATCCAAGTAAAAGGTCTAACTATCTCATGTATTTAGATGCAAACAATTCTGTATGGTTGGGCTATGGCGCAATCACTTCCATTACGTAACTTTAAAATGTACACAAGCGGGGGTACAAATTAAAATTCAAAAGGCATTAAAGTGGTTGGGCATTTGACGGGGGTCAACAGCGTGGTTTCATTCTGAAGTTGACTTGAATATCCTCATGAACTCCATGACCTGATTTAAAGACTACCCATTAGCTGCAGAAAGCCTAAAGATGGCGAAAACAGAGCCGCCTAACTTGTGCCTAATCTTCGTGGCAAAAAAAATTATGTCTGTCATTACAGACTTCTGCAATTTTATTTAAGACATGGTTTTTAAGTTGAAAGCAGTTCATCGTATAATTGCTTTTGATCAAGAACAGTTCATGAAACATACATCATGAAGAACACTGATCTTAGAAAATAAATCCACGATGCTTCAGAAAAAAGACTTTTTCAAGCTGATGAACAACAGCTGTTTTGGAAAGATATGGAGAATCCGCACAAGCGGGAAAGATGTTAGATTGGTCACCAAAGGGAACAAGCAATTAAGCTGACTTCAAAACCTAATTATCAGGACTTAGAAGATTTCATGATCAGCTTTTTGGCATTTAAAGATGAAAAAAAGAAGTCAAATTGGACAAGCCCGTATTTATTGGTTTACTGTTTTAGAATTATCAAAACTTTTAATGTTTTGAGTTTCTTTATGACTACTTTTTAACCCTCGTATCCAGAGTCCAGAGTACTTTACAAAAGATAGCAGTTTTGTTATTTTAAATATCCCCACTGAAGACATCTATAAAGGGCATGGAATTAGAAGTAGCTAAAGAAGCGAGTGGATGGTACGACACATCCCATTATCCTAAAGATTCGCCTTTACATTCATTACTAACAAGAAGGTTTTAGGAAAGATGAAGGATGAATTATCTGGAAGGTTGATTAAGGGGTATGTGGGGTTAAGGTCAAAAATGTACAGTATTTCGAGCCAGGAGAAAACCATTAAGAAAGCAAAAGGAATATCTCGCAGTGTTGTGCAGTCGGCATATCGCATGACAATACAAAGAAGCATTGTTTGACAATAAGACTTTTCATCATGACAACGTAAAACTGCGATCTAATCTACATGAGATCAACAACGGTTGTAACAAAGAAGTCGTTAGATAGAACTAACCAAAACTGTGTTTGTTCATCCAGAGTTTCATATGCATATGGCATTATAGAACCGTAAAATAATTAAAGTGGAACTGTGTCTGGTGGGATTATCTGCAGTTCTTCTTTCACAAAGATCTTTGAGGAGCTGGTTGTTTTGTTGTGTCAGTTTTCGTAAATAAAACACGGGCGGATTCATTTTTACTTCTTTTTATTTCATATGGATCAACACTCAAACTGGATCTGTTGCCCTGATGCGAGTGTCCCCTTCCGCTTCCCCCGGTAAAAAAAGGTACCTTACTTCAAAACCCAAAAGGTAATAGTTTGCGGATGAAGACTCTCCTTCAAAAACATTTATTGTTTTTCTTTGATTGCTTGTACTGGTTTTAGCCCTTTAAATTTTCATTATTCTTGCGCGCAAAACTGAGGGCAGTCTTCTAACCCCTTCTGTGTTGCGGACTTGTCAATCAGCTCTCTGTGATACTGGAGGAAAAAAGTCTTTAGATAAACTGTTTGTTAAAGTTTTCAACTAAAGCCTGTATCTGTGAAACTCCTGGATGCCTCTTTTAATGGTAATCTTTGTTTTAAAAATTTAAATTTATTCACTTGGCCTTTAAATTTCTTTTCCATCATCAACTTGAATATGCGAGGATAAGTTAAGGGGCCTCGTTGATATACAGTTGTATAGCGACAGCAACAGCAGAAGCACTCTTTTTTGTTAATGGTTCCGCATCTTTATATCTTGAAGCTATGTCAATGACTGTGAGTGCGTACTTAAATCTTTTTCGTCTAATCGTATCAGAGGGTAATATAGAAGGTCCATTTGATGGGTGTCGTTTGGGTTGTATTGACAAAGTGTGGTCTCTGTATTCGTCTAGGCGCAAAGGTAAATAAATTTGCCAAATCGCTTGTTTAGATAACCATTCTTTTGCTGTTTGTTACTGACACCCGTGCTTGGCTTAGCTTTTTGATTGCTGTTATTCCCTTCCAATATCCTTTTTTGGCGAATAATAAATTTTGTTCTTTTTTATTCAGCTGATATTATGCGCAACAAAATACACAACAGTCATACCAACGACAATAAAAGCGATTTCTTGCATCTTTTGTTTTTCTGATGGTTGATAAAAGTTGCTGAATTTTGGTGGGGGCAATGTCTGGATTGGTTTGCCCGTTACTAGATAATACTCTTTTATCGCTTGATCAACATCTTTAAATGTGTAAGCTGCATGCCCCTGTTTTTTCAGGGGTGTCGTTAATAAAATTTAACTGCTCAATTCTCTGCTTTTCATAGCGATTTTTGTGCTGCGGCTAGTTGCTCACAGCTTTGTTATGTCTTTTTCTCTCGTCGTCATCCCGAGTTTACTAAATGCGTAATTACTTCCGCTAAAAGCAAGCGCATTCACCACAGCGCCCCCTATCATCATTACGAGTGAAGCCATTTTTTTTAATGTATTTTTTTTACATATTTATATTCTCTGGAATTATTCCTTGCTTAACTAGAAAATCTTTCGTGCAAATGAAGCTGTAATAATAGCGATTAGCTTTGCTGAAACCTCAAAGTCTAGTTTGGGCCCAAAATCTGCGGTTTTATTTTTAACAGGCTTTTACCAAGCATTGTGTATCCCAAAACTTAGACCTCCGATAACGGCAGAAAGGTATTTCAAGGTTGGCGACAGTTTTTTCGGTGTCATTTTAAAAAATAAAATAATAATAATAATAATAAAACATGAACAGCGATGATCTGCTACAGCTACAAAGCGGCCTAAACCTTCCTGAATTACAAAAAAAGAAGTTGATGATCAAGCTATTATGCCCAAAAAGGAGAGGTTTGTATTCTTTGGCAGCATGTGGAAAAACAAAACAGTTCTCGGAACTGAATTCAGCATTGAAAAAGATTCAACAGATGTCGCCACAAGACATTATAAAGTATCATAACAGGTTTGAAGCGCAGCTGGGGTTTGAGAATGGTAAAAAGTGTAGGACAAACGGTTCTTAGTTTGTACACTAAACTAGTCAGTAGATTTGCTCCCCTTGATTCTGAACAAGATCTTACGTATGATTTAACGCAAAATCCAGTTTTAACAAAGTCATTAGAGTCTCTAAGCTGTGATCTATATTACAGATTTGGAACATTGTTATCGCCGTTAATCATGGGATTAATTACTTTTAATCATATAGATTTTATTTCCCTTCAAAAAGAACGGAGTCGGAAAATCAGCAGAATCAGGAAACATTGAATCGAAAACATTTAATCAAGTCCCAGGGAAAATGACCAGTAAACATCCCGGCGTGTTTGCAGCAGGGAAAAGAGTAGCAGAGTTAAACAGACAAAGAAAATTAAAGTTACAATCACAGAATATAACTCATAATGAAAACATAACACCCCCAACGCCAACAGTTGATCCAATGCCAGCTCCAGAACAAGGCAATTAATTCAAGGGCACCAAAGTCTTCATGGAATATTGAACTTAAAACTGTTGCCATTTTTGGCACCCTTGCTGCTGTTGGGGGCAGTTATTACGGTTTATAAAATTTTATAAAGAATGGCAACAAAAACAAAAGCAGCCCAAAAAAATCTGAACCCCTAAAAACAGAAAACAACAGCACGTTAGCACCGCCAATAACAAAAATCATTTGATCCATTTAAAATGCAATAATATTTTAAGAACTTAAATTTAAATTTTTTGATAAAACATGGCGGATTATTATTTGTTTTAAAATGATGGAGTCAATAAATAAAGACATGGAGTCTATAAAAGACATTTCCATAGACCAGAATTGTAATCAAAGCGGTTGCTTAGGATGTAAGAACTTCATTAAATCTATGCTAACCAATTCAAAGCCAAGGGCGTTAAGCAAGACATCCTCAACGATGACGCGTTTTTGAGGCGTGTGTGTACTATATTAGACATCTATATTTAAGTTAAAAACAAAAAATTGTTTTTTAATAATATAAGATAACTTGAATAAGAACTTAGTTGTACTTAGAGGATGACTTTAGATGACTTGAGGATGACTTGATCAAGAACTTATTAAGAACTTGATGTAACTTAATTTAAAAACTTAATTAAGAACTTAATTAAGAACTTGGGGTTTATTTGATTAAAAACTTAATTAAGGACTTGGGGTAACTTAATCAAGAACTTAATTAAGGACTTGGGTGATTTGATTAAAAACTTAATTAAGGATTGGGGTAACTTAATCAAGAACTTAATTTAAAGGGGCTTGGGGGTGAAGGTGCCAAGTGCTCAAAGTAGAACTGGGGCCACTTTTTTTGTGATGAAGGGCCCGCAACTAGGCCAAGCGTTCTTACAGGAACGTTGACCTAGTTTGCTGCTGTGCTTTGCAGGTCAGCGTTCTTACAAGGAAAGTTTGACCTAGTTCGCTGCTACACCCTGCAGCCCCCTGCTGCTAAAAAATACACGATCATTCACATTAACAGTTAGGCAACAGTATATATAAACCCAACACATTGAAAAGCTTTCACAATTCTATGGTGGCCAGTGTAAAAGTGATAAAGTTGTTTTTTATTTAAGTAGAATTTTTTTTAAAGACCAAAAAAACAACTGTATCTTACATTACTCTTTTTGTTACTAGTTTGTTCAATATTTATATTAAATACTTTAGCATATTAAATATAAAAATATAGATTTTAACAATTAATTCTCTCTCAGGAACTACGAATAAAAAACTATTAAAGGGAGACAAATTTCGGGCCCGCTGGAGAGGGATTAACAGCCGTCGTGTGCAGCAAAGCCACTAATTGCCGCTCTGAGGATCGCCTTACCTGTCCGACGGGAAACAATGGCGAAACCGGTCTTGCTGACGTGGCGGCCCTTTACGTGGCAGTGACACGTGACAGTCTAGAACATTCGCTGATGCAATAGGGTATGTTGCAAGTTAAAGCGCCGCCAGGTGTGCTTTATTGATTTTTTGGTCGCAGTTTGTAAGCGGGCCGTGCGCTGTGTGAACGAAGGTCGCTTGTCTGCGCCAGCCGTAAATTAAGCGATCAGGTTTTTAGCCTTGGCGGGTCTCTGTAACCCCCGCCTCGTGTCTGCCTGCTGTGTACAAAGTTTTGTAGGTAGAAATTAGTCAGAATAAGTGTGCGGATTTTATGTCAAAAATATAACTTAGTTTTAAAAGGACAAGCAAGTTTAGTAAATTAGTATTAAAAACGGACAACCCCACACAGTATGTCTGTTTGTAAATAATCGTTATTTTTTGGTTATTGAAGTCTTTTTTGTCAGAGAACGGAAAAAAGGGGGCTTTTAGGCCACTTTCGCCCAAAAACTTGGTGGAGGGCAAGTGGCCAGGATTGGTAAAAATGCTGGGTTCTCTGCAGGCCATAGTAAAAAGCACAGACAGTACACACACACACATTTAGTGCAGGCCCCTCACAGGCCGGACCAACCATAGTTTAGTGATGGCGAAGTACCTGAGGCACGCCCCAGGTATCATTTTGGAGAACAACATAATCCAGGTCCAAAAGGGGAAATGTGGAGAAATCACCACTGCACCATTCACACATTAATACACACTGCAGTCTGATGAGCTGGACGATCAGAAAGCACGTGCCCCTGAAGAAGAAAAAGAAGGAATTCCAAGTTTTACACCGCAAACACACTGTAGTCAGTTGAGAACGATCAGTAATCACAGTGCACTGAAGAAAAAAAGAAGGAATTCCAAGTGTACACCCCAAACACACTGCAGTCAGTTGAGAAGAACGATCATAATCACAGTCCACTTAGAAGAAGAAGGAAATCCAAGTGTAAAAATACAAACGCAAAACAAGTTGATCTTCACTTCGTTTTTTTAAAACCGGTATGTGCAGAAGAATTGCCAATCTGGGTGTTAAACATAGCCGGGATATGAAGTCGGATTCACCCCAGCATTTGTCACACAGCAGTCTGTTGACCTGTGCGAAACACTAGCCGGGATATGAAGTACGGATTCACCACAGCACTTGTTTACACAGCAGTTGTTGACCTGTGTGAAAAAATAGCCGGGATATGAAGTACGGAAACACCACAGCACTTGTCACACAGTAGTCTGTGACCTGTGCGAAACATAGCCGGGATATGAAGTACGGAATCACCCCAGCACTTGTCAACAGCAGTCTGTTGACCTGAACGATCAGTATAGTGCACTGAAGAGGCATCCAAGAGTGCACACAAACGCACAAGCTGATCACTCGCACATATGTGAGCTGATCATTACATTTTTTTTCACCACTGTGTGCAGAAGGATTTACAAACTGGTGTGTCCAGCACAAAGCAGCAAGAAATAGTTATTTTTTTTAAGAAAAAAAAATCAAGAGAGAGAGAGAGAGAGAGAGAGAGAGAGAGAGAGAGAGAGAGAGAGAGAGAGAGAGAGAGAGAGAGAGAGCACGCACACACAACGTATATTATGGCCTGCCCACAACACACACCAAGACACACACACACATACACACACACACACAGGGGAGAGAGAGAGAGAGAGAGAGAGAGAGAGAGAGAGAGAGAGAGAGAGAGAGAGAGAGAGAGAGAGAGAGAGAACGCACACACAACGTATATTATGGCCTGCCCACAACACACACCAAGACACACACACACACACACAGAGAGAGAGAGAGAGAGAGAGAGGAGAGAGAGAGAGAGAGAGGAGAGAGAGAGAGAGAGAGAGAGAGAGAGAGAGAGAGAGAGAGAGCACGCACACACAACGTATATTATGGCCTGCCCACAACACACACCAAGACACACACACACACACACACACACACACAGAGAGAGAGAGAGAGAGAGAGAGAGAGAGAGAGAGAGAGAGAGAGAGAGAGAGAGAGAGAAAGTATTGTGGCCTGCCCGCAAAATGCTCACACACAAAGTACAAACACACACAACACACTCTCTCTCTCTCTCTCTCTCTCTCTCTCTCTCTCTCTCTCTCTCTCTCTCTCACACACACACACACACACACACACACACACACACACACACACACACACACACACACACACACACACACACACGCACACACACACACACACACACTCGGACAATGTCACGCATACAAACGACTAAACGATAATTTCAGTCGTATATAAACACGTGTATTCAGACACAGTGACCTGTTGTCCGGCCTTGATGCCAGCCTTCTTTCTGCCAATAGCAGACCGAGAGACCCTGCTTCAGCACATATGGTTTAAACAGTATTTCATTTTCAACATTGTCACAAATGCTACAGGAGTAAATGAGATAGGGCAACAAGAAATACTTATATAAAGCCCTATCTTAAGAATGAATGTACACAATGTATTTGCGACGGACGTCTGAACAGCAAAGCATTTTGGTATAGCAATGTAAAGTTTCAAACTGGAAAAACAAAAACAAAGAGCAAACCCAAGTATAAATAAACAATCAAACAGAACCCGACAACAGGAAAGAAAAATAAATGATGAAGAGGTAATAGAAAAGTACATAAGTGTGACGAGAGTGGAGGTGTATGCCAAGTTATACAGAAAAGAGGGCAACCAGTTTCTATGACTGAATATCAGCTCGCGGGACAGTCAATTCATGAGTCTTGTCAATCACAGGTCAGGACACAATTCAAAATGTTAACTTGACTCCAATAAGAATGCAGACTAGTGACGATGAGAAAAGAGAAAGACACAATAACAGCAGGTCAACAAATCCGTAAATGTACGCCCGATGCGACCAGAGGGGCAGTTGAAAATAGTCTCAGGAATTATGTTACAAATCGAAACGCTTTGTTAGAGAAATAAATTTGTGAACAATATCAAAAATATGAATATTATAAATACGACTACATATCAGCACATATTATCAAACGTTGATTTATTGTGTAATGCCCCTCTTTCCGCACGTATTGTTAATTTAGCTTACAATGCTTTCAATGGGCTTCAATGTATGTTACAAATCGAAACGCTTCGTTGGAGAAATGAATTTGTGAACAATATCAAAAATATGAATATTATAAATACGACTACATATCAGCACATATTATCAAACGGTGATATATTGTTTAATGTTCAATGATCTGGGACGCAATCCAAAAAGCAAAAACAGAAAAGAGAGACCTGGACGTAGTGTGGCTTGATCTGGCAAACGCATATGGATCTGTGCCCCATGAGATGATACAGTTGGCTCTTGAGATGTACCATGTGCCAAAGAACATCCGCGACATGCTCAAGAAGTACTTCAATGGGTTCTCAATGCGGTTCTCTACCAAGGAGTACACAACTGATTGGATCAACTTGGAAGTGGGCATTGCAATGGGTTGTGCAATTTCCCCGATACTGTTCGTGCTGGCAATGGAACTCATCTTGAAAGCAGCAACAAACAACGCGAGACAAACAGACCTTGGCGATGGATACAAGATGCCTCTTCTCAAGGCCTTCATGGATGACACTACAGTGATTTCATCCAGAGAAGACGAGACACGTCATGTGCTGGAGAGGCTGGACGACATAGTTGCCTCATCCAGAATGAAGTTCAAGCCAAAGAAATCACGGAGTCTCTCACTGAGGAAAGGAAAAGTGGCCGAATCTGTGGTCTTCAGTGTTGCCAACCAGGCCATTCCAACAGTCACAGAAGAACCAGTCAAGAGCCTTGGAAGATGGTATGATGATACGCTGAAAGACACACAAAGAGCAAAAGAAACCAAGCAGATGGCGGAAGAAGGCTTGGAGACCATTGACCAGTGTGGGCTCCCTGGCAAATACAAGGTCTGGTGTCTGCAGTTCATGCTGATACCAAAGCTCCTATGGCCTCTGATGATATACGACATCTGCACCAGCACAGTGGAGGCAATGGAAGCCAAAATCAACAAGTTCACAAGGAAATGGCTTGGTGTCCCACCCTGTCTGACTGACATCGCACTATACTGTCGCCAAGCAAAGCTCAAACTACCACTGAAATCCATCCTGGAGGAATACAAAGCAGGGAAGATCAGACTTCAAAGCATGCTCGAGGACTCAGGAGACAAGGTGGTAGAAGCAATCAAGCCCAGCTGAAGACAGGCAGAAAATGGAAAGTTCAAGAGGCGATGGATTCTGCAAAAGAAAGTCTCAAGATCAGAGAAATAACAGGACACACACAGACCAACAGACAAGGACTGGGGTGACCAAAACTGAATGGTGGTCAAAGGCCAAAGGAAAAGCCAAAAGAGACATGATGATTCAGGAGATGAGAAAAGAAGAAGACCAAAAACGACTCCAAAAAGCAGTCCAGCAGAGCCAGCAAGGGCAATGGACAACGTGGGAGAATGCACTCCAAAGAAGTCTAACTTGGAATGACATTTGGCACATGGCCCCTCTCAGGATCAGCTTCATTCTCAGATCTGCATATGACCTTCTGCCCTCAAATGCA
>JAFLJL010018336.1:0-15000 GCA_018398815.1 Conus ventricosus | reverse complement strand
TCCTTGCACATGCAAAGTCCTCTTAAAGGCAATCACAATGCACGAGCGATATGTTCCCCTCACAGCATAGCTTCTCCCGCCTTCACCTACTTTCATACTGTGTTTTTTCCTACTGCTCCCACTCTGCACCCAAAGGGGGAGGGTGTAATCCAACCCTGATCTAGCTACATCTCCCTAGATCTATTGAGGAAACCAAACACAAAACAAACTATTGCTACCTCCATTAGTACTTTCCTACCAATGTATTTTCTTTCAAGTTCCCAGCATTACAACGGCCAACAAAGCCTTACATTTCCAGCAATTCCGACCAAACATTCCTTATGCAAATCCTTAGCTTGGGTTTTTCCGTTCAACATTTTCTACCAACCAAACTATACGCACGGCACAGTGCCAAACATTTTCTGCCGACCAGACTATACGCACGGCACAGTGCCAACCTGAGAATAGTATTAAATACACGACGAATTACAAACACAGCGAAGCATAGAATCAACAGTGAAAGAACAAAGAAAGGGCGGGGACTCCTCCTTCTGCCACATACCAACGATGCACTTATATGCGAAGACAACGGTGTAGAAGAAATAAGTAAATTAAACCGTCCTATTTTCATAGATGAAGTGATGTTTGCCATTAGGAGAATATAAATTTGCGATGCTGCTAGACCAGACGGTATTATTCGTGAGTTTATAAAAATCGGTAGTAAATAGGAAATAGCGAATGATTTTCTTGTTAGATTAATGGGTTTTCTTTTTCACAATGACGTTTGTACTGAACAGTGGACTGAATCAATTCTTTTTCTCCACTATAAAAAGCGGAACGTAAATCATCCTGATAACTATCACAGCATCGCTCTTTGTGATGTAACTTGTAAAATATACAGCACTGTTATAAACCATAGCTTGCAGGAATGGGTGGAAGAAAACGATCTTACAAGAGAATATCAGGCTGGTTTTAAACGTAATTATTTTACAGTAGACCACATGTTTACTTTAATGGCCTTTGTTCAAGAGCAGTTTCCTTTAGATCGTAAATTACAATGTTGCTTTCACTGATTATTTAAAAAAAATACCTTTGATTCCCCCATTAAAAAAAAGGGTGTACGAGGAAAATCGTTAAGATGCATGATGAACATGTATGATACAGTGAAGGCCAAAGTCAGATGATGGGGGAAGTTGACAGATCATTCAATATACTATTGAAGTAAACCAAGGAGATATGTGCAGCCATACACTATTTTCTCTGTTTGTCAACAAGTTAGCAGCCATACACTATTTTCTCTGTTTGTCAACAAGTTAACTTTTTAAGTGGTTAATAATGGAAAGCAAGGTGCACAGTCTACCATATACATTCTTCAGATATTTATCCTACTTTTGGCAGATGATGTACTTCTGTTGCCTGAATTTAGCATGGAGTGTACATTTAATAAACAATGAAAAGATGAAAATGACTCTTTAGCACACGAACAACATTAATACATAAACTAATTCGTCGCTGTCCACATGTGTTCACACTCACACTCCCTTTTAGGCTGGAAAAGAATTCATAACACTACTCATGGCACAAAACAATAACAACAAAAGGAATTTCTAACATTTTTTCAAAGAAAATTAACAGGTGAGTCCTCGATATGAATTCAATCCTGTCAGAATTCCCATCACTGGTCAGGTGTGTTGCTGTCCAAACCGGTGAAGACACACACACACACACACACACACACACACACACACACACACACACACACACACACACACATAAAAAAACACTCCTTGTGGTGATGATGATCAATGACTTCAAGTCTAACTGACCTCAATTGCGGATGCATTGATGGCAGTCCACAAGATAACATATCTGAGACTGGGTGCAGAAGAGCATGATCAAAGTCAGCTGGTCCCACTCCTGTGACTGGGCACAGGGGAGCAAGGTCCAAAATGAAGAGCAACAGTCAGCCATCCGGAGGGAAGACATCAGGGAAGACACAGGCTGCTCAGAAGGCAGACAGGCCTACTGGCTGTCAAAAAGGAAGGCAATGGGGGAGTACAGCTGAATCCTGGCTTCACAGAAGGCTGCGATGCCACAGCAGAGAGAAGAGGCCTAGGACAGCACCAACACCCCTCCAGTGCCAGCAGGGAGAAGAGGCCTAGGACAGCACCAACACCCCTCCAGTCCCAGCAGGGAGAAGAGGCCTAGGACAGCACCAACACCCCCTCCAGTCCCAGCAGAGAGAAGAGGCCTAGGACAGCACCAACACCCCTCCAGTCCCAGCAGGGAGAAGAGGCCTAGGACAGCACGAACACCCCCTCCAGTGCACTTAGCCATTCGGACCCACGCTTCAAATTGAAGACCCTACAAAGTGAACAGCACCATAAATAACTCAATCTACCACCTAAGAGTAAAAGTAAAATCGAAATGACCAAATCCGTAAATCGAAACGACCAAACCGAACAACTCAGCAAAAACAACGAACGAACGTATTGAACTGAGCAACTTCCAAAAACAATCACAATATTAGAAAGTCTGAAAATTTTGATCGAAAATGTTAAAAAAAAAAAACACTATGAGTTAGTTACGATTGTCCGACAAGAAATCGACATGCTGCAAAAAAATGTCTTACCCTCTGGTGGGGGATTGAATTTGCCAATACCCAAACAACAAGCGGGGACAGAGAGAAAACAGAGCAGACGTAACTGCTTCCCACGCCATTAGCTCGATCCATGTTGAGCTCGCAGCCCAACTTGTCAAAGTTGACAGCTGAGGAGTACTCACAGCAAAACAAAAAACAAAAAATCTTCTCTGGCTATACAAATGGCACATGTTCATGACTTGTCGCTAATCGTGCATGTGACATGAGGCTTTAAAAAATGCTGCGCTACAGTGTGAAAAAGTTTATTTCTTTGCCCTGAAGAAATTTCTAAATGTGTCTTCGCAGACACCAAACAATCTAAATTGTGGTGAAACAAATAGATATCCAATATATTTGAATTCTGTTATGAAGTGTATAGAATATTGGTTATAGTTACTTGAAATGGAAGACACAAGATTACCTTAGACAGCCTGTAAGATGTTATCTAATGTAGATACGATGAGCAAGGTGAACTGGATGACAAAATTCAAAGTGAGATTACATGTTATAGGGTTTGGATATGTGTAGGTTAATCAGTGTGTTGGAAATGAGACTGCGTTGTTAAAAAAAGCTTTGTTCCAGGCTTATCGATTGTAGATAGCAAGATTGAAATCCTAACCATCAAGATAGTAGTAGATTTAATCTTAATAGACACTTCAATCCATAACATCATATCCCAACTTACTTATCTTTAAACATGAACAGTCACTTGAAGTGCACAACAAGATCTGAATTGGGATTGTCTTATACTAATGCCCATGGGTACCGTTATCAAAAAAGTGTACAGAGATTGAACTTATCTGTCCTTTGTGTCATAAGGCTCATGAAAACGTGATTCATTTTGTGCTTGGCTGTCCTGTTCTGAATACACTTAGACACAGTTTATCTCATCAAAATATCATAGACATCCCTTTATATTTAGACTCACCTTACTTGTCATTTCTGCTTGCATAGACGTTATAAAACAATTTGCTATTTTTATAAGGCGTTCAAAATCTGCTCCATTTGCTGTACGTCACGGATATCGTTCTACTATTCTTTGTGTTGAACGTATGATTTCTTGCATTCATAAATCATTTTGTTGTTCTCCTTTTGGTTGTATTGGATGTACAATTTTGTCATCATGCATTGTATGTATAGACCATCCCTTTCTTAAGGGCCATGACCTTTCTGAATAAATTTTCCGTATCTGTATCCACCCCCCCCCCCCACCCCGACCCCCCCCCCCCCCCTCTCTATCGCTTTCTCTCACTCACCAACAGTTCCCACTAAATGAGTGGCTATAGCTTCCTTGTAGTCCCGACCGGCGTACCGCACGAAACAACGGTATGCACGATCTGTGTCCTCCGCAGTCAGCTGCAGCTGCAGAGTGTTGGTCTGTGTCAGGTAGCAGGCACCACGGCTCTCAGTGGCGCCATCGTCACTCATATAGGAAGTCCAGACGCCGCCAGAGTCTTTATACTCCCATTCAAACTCTCTCTGCACAACAAAGAGCGGCAACGGTTAAAAGACCATTGGTCACAAACGTACTTTATATGTGTGCAACAGGAAGTTAGCTTTGACCACCCTTGGTTCTACGCTGGCACTGTTTGCTCCATCAGAAGAATCGATGTTTGACTGTTTTGAGTCCCACACTGACACTATTCGTACAACGAGAAGCAGCAGTGTTTGACTGTCATTAGGCTCACACTCACACGATCTGTACAACCCGAAGAGGCAGTGTTTGTCTATAGTAGCTCCACACTCACATTATGTGTACCACCAGAAGAGGCAGTGTTTGTCTATAGTAGCTCCACACTCACATTATGTGTACCACCAGAAGAGGCAGTGTTTGTCTATAGTAGCTCCACACTCACATTATGTGTACCACCAGAAGAGGCAGTGTTTGTCTATCAGTAGCTCCACACTCACATTATGAAATCACCATACAAGGCAGTGTTTGTCTATCAGTAGTCCCACACTCACATTATGTGTACCACCAGAAGGGGCAATGTTTGTCTGTCAGTCACGTTAGGTGTACCACCAGAAGGGGCAATGTTTGTCTGTCAGTCACGTTAGGTGTACCACCAGAAGGGGCAATGTTTGTCTGTCAGTCACGTTAGGTGTACCACCAGAAGGGGCAATGTTTGACAATCACTGGTCCCACGCGCTATTTACACGACCAGAAGAGACAGTCTTCATCTCTTTTGCCATTGGTCCTACGCCCTTTCTATACGTGTATCCAAAAAATCCATTTCAGTCAATGGTCTCAGACATTTTCTATGTGCAAAAAAGAAGACAGATGTTTGGCTTTAACTGGAAAAAACACAAATGTATATAAACGCAAGATGTAGTAGAGTAACGTTTACTTCACACGCACGCACGCACGCACGCACGCACGCACGCACGCACGCACACACACACACACACACACACACACACACACACACACACACACACACACACACACACACACAAAAGCACAGTAAACTTCAAACAAAAAAGTGAGTTTTCGTCAAGTGTGTCTTTCTGAGATGGTATAACCGACAGATATTAAAAATGCACACAAGAATACTTCTGGGATTGCAGTCGTCAGTGCGTGGTGACTTTGGTGACTTGAAGTGGCCGGTGACTTACAGGAGCAAACAGGATCTTAACAAAGCCTATTGCAGGAAAGTGAAGCAAGATATCAGTCATCTCCTCAATGACCTAATTTTTCCAATTCAACACTCTTCCCATGTATCACTAACAACACTGTGAACAGACTTGGTATTACCATGGCGTATTACCCGATGCACCACTCTTGACACATGTCACCACTAACACTGTGAACAGATTTGATATAACAATGGCGTTTTACCCTAAGGCGTCAGTCTTGGCACATGTCATCACCAACACTGTGAACAGATTTGATGTCACAATGGCGTACTACCCCAGGGCATCAGTCTTGCCACATGTCACCACCAACATTGTGAACAGACTTGATATAAAGCACCAGTCTTGCCACATGTCACCACCAACATTGTGAACAGACTTGATATAAAGCACCAGTCTTGCCACATGTCACCACCAACATTGTGAACAGACTTGATATAAAGCACCAGTCTTGCCACATGTCACCACCAACATTGTGAACAGACTTGATATAAAGCACCAGTCTTGCCATATGTCACCACAACACCGTGAAGAACAAGCCTCACTCAACAGCACAATGACGTGTTACTCCATGGCAACACTCTTCCTACGCACATCACTACCGACACTGGGAACAACTGACCAGGTTCCACAGCACAATGATGTATTACTCCATGGAAACACTCTTTACAGACGTCACCACAAACACTGTGAACAACCAATCAGATTTGACAGCACAATGACGTATTACTCCACGGAAACACTCTTGGCACGCTTCACCACCAACACTGAACAACCAATCAGACTTCACAGCACAATGACGCATTACTCCAAGACAACACTCTTTGCACAGGTCATCACAATCACTGTGAACAAGCAGCCAGATGGCATAGACAGCACAGTGACTGAAGTACCGTGTAGTTTTCCGGCACTGTTCCCACTGTTCCTGTACAGGCGAGGTTCAGCTTGTCACCAACCTTCCATTGCTTTTTGCCCGCAGGTGAAGCAGTTATGGTCAGCTGCCCAGGAGCCACTGGCAAATGGACAATGATTATTTCAGGTTAACTGTAAGTTCATGGAGACAAGACATTCACCGGCTAATTTCACTCTGACTAGTGCACGTGCATGTGTGTGTGTATCCATTCCCTCCTAATTGGGCGTTTGTTGCTCCTTTGCTTCAATATCTCTTACCTGTCCCCTTCAAAATGATATTCTATGATGCACGTGCTCGAATACCTCTCGCCACTCCCAGACAAAGTGTTCTTCCCTCAAGTCCTTTCTTCAAGCACCTTTCATTTACTCCGCTACAAACGGTTCTTCCACCACTCGATTGTTCCAATATTTGCCACCACTCCCCTGCAAAAAGTTCTTTCTCCTTATGTCTTTGTTCAAACACTTCTCATCACTCTGCTGGGTTTTCTTTCATCATTCATTTAATCCAACGTTTATCACCCCTTTTACACAACAAGTTCTTTCATCATTCGTTTGAAACTTCTCACCATGCCCAAGCAAATTATTTCCCTAATATTACTTTGTGCAGACTTCTTCTATAACTTCTCTTGCAAAGATGCTCCCACATTCTCTTTGTACAAATGTCTCCTACGCTAAATATGCCCCGTTCATTTCGTTGTTCAAGCAAATCGCGTTCTAGTAAGCTAAATGCTCTTCTATCACCCTTTGTTTCAACACAGTCTGTGCGCCATCTGCTAAAACAATGTCCAGCCACCTCAGCTATGCAAATGATCCTCTATCACTTCAATGTTCCAACAGCACTTCAATGTCCCAACAGCCAATTATCATGTACTTACTGTTCCCTTTACTTACAAAATAAACTCCCCCTCTTTATCCGGTCACATATTCCAAAATAGTTACACCCTCAGGCTTGAATGCTTATTTTTTAAAATGTGTGTACTGGGATTGCTTGATGGAGCTGGAAATTCTCGGCTTTGTGATAAATAAAATTCCTGCGTGGATTAACTGTTTAATGCTTCATTGACGAAACAGTTAGGAGATGTTGATTGGGAAAAAGAGTTGAGTAGCCTGAACGTTAATCAGAAGTGGACCAGAATCAAAGATGAGATCAATTCAGCTATAGCAGCACATATTCCAAAGCCAAATTCTCTGGCAAACGATCTAAGAAATAGATGGACAAGGGAACCCTAACATCGGTGAGGAAAAAGCACAAGCTATTCCGCCGTTGGCAGGAGACTAGGGATGGAAAAGAATATCAACTGTATGCCAAAGCAAGAAACAAATCTAAGAAAGAATGTCAGAAGGCACAACGTCGAATGGAGCAAGTAGTAGCTGCACAAGCAAAACAAAATCCAAAGGCTTTCTGGTCATATGTGAGCAGTAAAACCAAGACAAAGAGTGGTGTAGCAGACCTGAAGAAAGAAGATGGCAGCAAATCAAAGTCAGACCAAGCGTCTACACCGTAGAAGAGGATGGAGACCTGCCAGAACCACTGGAATGCAGTTACGACAAAGAGCTAAGTGACTTTGTGACAGATACTGAGAAGGTCAGAAAACTGTTAGCAGATCTGAATACTAGTAAGGCTCCGAGACCCGATGGGATAATAAACCCAATGCTTTTGTCCAAGACTGCAGATGTTCTTGCCACCCCAGTGGCTATGCTGTTTAGAAAATCCTTGAACGAAGGAAAAATCCAGAAGACTGGCGGCAGGCACGGGTCACACCTATCTTCAAGAAAGGCAACAAAATACTAGCTAAGAACTACAGGCCAGTAAGTCTTGCATACATCCTCTGCAAAGTAATGGAAAAGTTAGTAAGTAAACAACTTGTCAAACACATAGAAGAAAACAACCTTGTCAGTGAGAAACAACATGTGCTTGTAAAGGGAAGGTCGTGCATCACTCAGCTTCTTGATGTCATGGAGACATGGACTATGGTCTTAGATGATGGAGGCTCAGTCGATACTGTTAACATGGACATCCAGAAAGCGTTTGATAGTGTTCCACACAGACGACTTGTTGTGAAAGTTCAAGCACATGGTATCAAAGGGAAGATATTACTTTGGATACAAGACTTCCTAAACAACAGGCATCAGCGGGTTGTTGTCAATAGCACACAGTCACAAGAAGCCAATGTCTCGAGTGGGATTCGCCAGGGGAGTGTCTTGGACCTATCTTGCTTGTCTTGTACATCAACGATCTGCCGAATCTCATTCAAAACACTGAACACCTTTTTGCAGACGACACCGAGGTTTTCGCACAGAGTGATGATGAAGGAGCTACACATGTGTTACAGGGAGACCTAAACAGATTGCGAAATTGGTCAAGACAATGGCTATTGAAATTCCACCCTGAAAAATGCCATGTCCTAAAACTGGCGAACAAGAAGTCAGATGCTGTGTATCACATGACTGAAGTAAGCAAGGGTGAGACAAGTACCACAACTCTGTCTGAAAGTGAAGTTGAGAAGGATCTTGGGGTTTACATTGATAACAAATTGAATTTCAGAGAACATGTGGCCAAGGCAACTGCTAAAGCAAACAGAGTAGTTAGTATTATCCGTCGCTCCTTTGACTTCCTCACTGAAGACATTTACCTACAACTGTACAAGTCTCTTGTAAGACCAGTACTAGAGTACGGACATTCTGTCTGGCAACCCTACTACAAAACACTGTGCCAGTATGTAGAGGATGTTCAGCGCAACTAAACTCTTAGCATCTCTTAAAGATAAACCGTACCCTGAGCGTCCCTCTACTCTCAAACTTCCAAGCCTGGAGCACAGAAGAAAAAGGGGTGACATGATCAACTTGTACAAGTTTATACATGGCATCTACCGGAGTGATAAACCGCAGTTTGGATTTTTTACCAACAGGGACAGCAGAGGACACTGCTTGAAACTATCCAAAGTTCATCGCAGACTGAACATCAGGGGAAATTACTTCTCTCTTCGAGTGACTGATTTTTGGAATGGTCTTTCTGACTCTGTAGTAACAGCCCCTACAGTCAACATCTTCAAATCACGGTTAGACACTCATTGGAAGGAACTGCTGACAAAATACAATCCAGAATGTTTATCGACCTAGATAGTCTCAGTCTGTGACTGTCTTCCTTCCATTCATGCAGAGTTTTTTTTATCTAGATATCATATATTAGAACGGTGAACAGGCCTCTTAAGGCCTCTAATACCTACAAGTTCAAGTTCAAGACGTCATTTCCGGGAACGAACGTCGTCAGCAAAATTCGGTCGTCTTCGGCACTGTTGTCTGATTCCTGTACAGTAACAACTATCCCTGGAACACGCTGAGAATCTGACGTCACGCGCGCGCACTGTCTGACCGATGACATCTTTTTTCCAAAGTGATCACCAAGAAGCGACCGTTAATGACGCAGGTTTGCTGTTCATGTCGTATGACATGGGACAGATTGCATGTGTACTCTGAAACTGTTGGTTGAGTATCCTCGAGTGATAATTGGGTCAGGTATCCTTCAGACTAATCCTTGTGATCATTCCTGCCATGTGACCTGCTTGACCAGTAGCTTGCTGCCAGTGCGTGGCACGATTAGGTGTTTCGGATGGAACTTTGATTTTTTTTTTTAAAAAAAGAAGAAGAGAAAACCGCAGGAAGACTCTCCGTCTCTGGAATTTATGTCTGTAACCCTAACCCAGACCCTGATGTAACCTAACCCAACCCAAACCCAGATCTGACCACAACCCTACCCTAGCCCTAACCTGAATAAAAGCCTATCAACAGTCTTCATTGATAAATCGTGTGTGCAGTGTGAAGGGAGTTGGAGTTGTTGCCCCTTCTTTTCCCATTGATGCACTGGAGAGAACATCCAACGTTGCTAGTCGAATTGTTGTCGCCATACCGAGAGTCACCAGCCGCGAGAATACACAAGAACCCCCACCACCCCCAACCTTTAACACCGGCACAGACAGATGTTCCCTTATCACCTTTGTGCCTTCCCTCCACCGTCTTCTCTCCGCGTTCTTACATAAAGCATTTGTTGAGCTTCTCTCTCTCTCTCTCTCTCTCTCTCCGTTCCTGTTAAACCAATTACAATCATTCAGTTGTTTTGGTCCCCCAGCTCCCTCTCTCCATCCCATCTCCTCCTCTGATCCACTCCCCTGTCCAACGATCCCACGTCACTTCGTTGCTCAGATACACCCTACTCCCTCCCTTGGACCACCTGTCTTTTCCCCACACAGGCCTCGTGTCTTATGCCACACATCCACGCTAGCAGTTCCTGCTTCATTCCCCCAAAAAGCTGCAAAACATCGTGTCTTATGCCACACATCCACGCTAGCAGTTCCTGCTTCATTCCCAAAAAAAAGCTGCAAAACATCGTGTCTTATGCCACACATCCACGCTAGCAGTTCCTGCTTCATTCCCAAAAAAGCTGCACAACATCGTGTCTTAGGCCACACATCCACGCTAGCAGTTCCTGCTTCATTCCCAAAAAAGCTGCACAACATCGTGTCTTATGCCACTCATCCATGCTAGCAGTTCCTGCTTCATTCCCAAAAATGCTGCACAACATCGTGTCTTATGCCACAATCCACGCTAGCAGTTCCTGCTTCATTCCCAAAAATGCTGCACAACATCGTGTCTTATGCCACAATCCACGCTAGCAGTTCCTGCTTCATTCCCAAAAAAGCTGCACAACATCGTGTCTTATGCCACACATCCACGCTAGCAGTTCCTGCTTCATTCCCAAAAAAGCTGCACAACATCGTGTCTTATGCCACACATCCACGCTAGCAGTTCCTGCTTCATTCCCAAAAAAGCTGCACAACATCGTGTCTTATGCCACTCATCCATGCTAGCAGTTCCTGCTTCATTCCAAAAAAGGCTGCACAACATCGGAATCACCACCATGTACATGAATAAAGGTAAATATGTTCAATCATGCGCTCAGATAGGTGTCCGCACAGACAGCAAACATTACAATAACATAAAACAAGGGGGACGGGACGAGGGATGGAGAGTGTGGGGGGAGGGGATTGGCAGGTGGGGGGGGGGGGGGGGGAGAGGGAAGGGGATGGGGAGGACGGGTAGGATGGGGCAATGATGGGGGGAAAAGCCCATCATTCGCCACACACACACACACACACACACACACACACAGAGGGAGGGAGGGAGGAGGGAGGAAGATAGTGTTAAGATGGTCAGATCAGTATCGATTTAAATACGACCTTTGCGGCATGTTTATGATTGTTGGTGGTAGTCATGACCAGAATGGCGATGATTGCGGTTGTGCTAATAAACACAATTCCATACGTGAAGAGGAGCGGTTATCCCTATTAGGTAAGAACAGGGAGTAATACCAACTATTGACATGACCAGTGCGGGGCGGGCCCGCTATTGCGCGGCCCGCTATTGCGGGGACCCGCCATTGCGCGGGCCCGCTATTGCGCGGCTAACCCTAACCCTAACCCGAACTGTCGCGCAATAGCGGGCCCGCGCAATAGCGGGCCCACGCAATCGCGCAATAGCGGGCCCGCGCAATAGCGGGCTGACGCCGACCAGTGCACTACAGCGACCACTTCTGTTATTGCCGACGATTTAAGCGGTTATTGCAAGGTACTTTGATATCTGTTCTACTTGTTTGAAACAGTGCAGTTTACACTAGAAAAAAATGTCTGTGAGATGTCTTCAAAGGTCTGTTTTGAAAGTGGATGGCGAACCGAACGGCGCAATGCCACGCTTAAAGAAAAGAGAGTTCCAAATGGCTGGGCCTGAAATCAGCTTTTAACATCGTTCCGAGTACATGGCTGAATATATGTAACTTGTAGAGCCAACACGATACGAGGCCCGAATGAGTAAATTTCTGAGATATTGTTGGACCACATTATTATGCACTTTAAACATAAGTACAGCTTTGTTGAAATCTAGGTGTGTTTGCAGCCACAGATTGTTTAATTAAACTGCTTTTCTGGGGTTGATAAGGAAGAATCATGTAGAATTATCTTCGCAACTCTTTTGTGCATTGAATTAAGTTTTTTTTTTTTTTTTTTTTTTTTTTGGGGGGGGGGGGGGGGGGGGGGGGGTTTGTGATGAGTCTTTGTGGCACAGACCCAAACAACAGATAATTAGTTGATGTGAGAGAAACAGTGAGCCCAGATGATTTTTTCAAGCATGTGTTTGTGTAAGCCTTCAGTTGTTCGAGTATGAAGAGACTTCGAGCCAGCTTCTTCTTAACGGATTCAACATGAAATGTGTCACTTCAGTTCCTCTTCCACAGTCACATCCTTGACTCGGTGCTTACGAATAATAGTCAGACTGAAACTTCGGGTCTCCGTTCTGGTGTTTTTTGTCAAGAAGTGATTGCCATGATTTTCCTCGTCATAGGATGAACTACCATGAAATTACAATGACACCGTTCCAAGACATCGTTTAAACCTTGCTGAAGAGCGTTTTGGACTGTAAGGAGTGCACTGGAATGGAGGGAACCATCAACAGCAAACAGGTCAAATAAGACACTAATCTTGATCGTGAAAAATGATAATGGGAAGTCATTGATAACTAAGCAGAATAGAATAGGTCCTGAGACGGAATCCTGGGGCACCCCAAATGTCATAATCTTGGTAGATGAGAAGCTACGATTGCTAAAGGGAGATCGTGTTGGTCACATAAGATTCAAAGAATGACATCATGTTCAGGTCTCGGAGACACAACGTTAATCAATTCTACGCAGTATTTTGTGACTGACAAGATCAAAGGCCTGCTTTAAATCAAGAAAGACAGCACTTGTTTTGCTTCGATTGATGGCAAACAACCATGTATGGCAGAGACGGACCAAGGCAGTTTGACATGAATGCCGATGGCGAAAATCCGATGGAAAGGAGTGGAGAAGTTCATTGCTCTCAAGATCTTGCATGACGTGTTTTTGTGCATGCTTTTCAAGTGGCTTTTGATACAACAGACAGGAGGGAAAGAGGTCTGAAATGGGTCAAGTCTGAGCGGTCTGTTGACGTAAGCACAAGCATACGTTTAGGTGGTTAAAAAGCAGGTGGGATATTGCCTTGTTGAGCACAAATGTTATATTATACATTTCAAAGATTCATCTGCATATAGGAGTGCAAGTTTCAGAAGGGCAGTATTGATTTTATCAGGTCCAAACGATTTTGTTTTGTTAATCTATTTGTTTGTTTGTTTATTTGCTTTCTGTTCTTGAGGCCGTAATGAAAGAACCAACTTCATGAGGCCGGTAATGAAAGAACCAACTTCATGAGGCCGGTAATGAAAGAACCAGCTTCATGAGGCCGGTAATGAAAGAACCAACTTCATGGTAGCAAGTGGAGGTATTTTGAAAATCTGTTTGTGGAGTCTGCAGTTGTAGAAGGTCGAGAGAGAGAGAGAGAGAGAGAGAGAGAGAGAGGGGAGAGAGAGAGAGAGAGAGAGAAGAGAGAGAGAGAGAGGGAGGGAGAGAGAGAGAGAGAGACCGACGGACAGACGGTCAGACAGAGTGGAGAAAGACGGTCTGAAGATTCTGTCAGTGTGACTAAAACTCTTGCGTTTTGCTACTATTGGTGTGTGTGTGTGTGTGTGTGTGTGTGTGTGTGTGTGTGTGTGTGTGTGTGTGTGTGTTTCTTTTTTTTAATAAATAAAATGCAGTTGTCAATATTGATCAATGAAAAGAGTGTTTCGAGATGAGAGAGAGGAGAAGAGAGAAGAGAGAGAGAGAGAGAGAGAGAGGAGAGAGATGAGAGAGAGAGAGAGAGAGACTTTGACACTTTGATATTTTATTGTCATTACCAAAGAGGTCTTTTGACAAGGGGAGAGAGAGAGAGAGAGGAGAGAGAGAGAGAGAGAGAGAGAGAGAGATGGTGATGTCACATTGAAAGTAGAAGGGGGGGGGGGGGAGGTGGTTTTAGGAGGGAGAAGGGCAAGGGTGGACAGTCAGCCCGCCCACCCGGTCCGGAATTACAAGATTCTACCCATTCAAGGTAAAAAAAAACAAAAAACAAACACACCAAAATTAAAAACAAACAAATAAACAAACACACCACTTAAGTCTCTCTCTCTCTCCTCTCTCTCTCTCTCTTCTCTCTCTCTCTCTCTCTCTCTCTTCTCTCTCTCTCTCCTCACCCCACCACCTTACCGTGGACTGTCAGATGGTGGGTCACCTTCTTGTTTTTCGTTTGGGATGTTGCCAATTCCAAATACTTGACATGACATTGGTACAGTCCCTCGTGGTAGCATGCGGTCGGATTTAAAGTGAGGTTGATAAACCGTTCATCCACGCCACCTGACACACTGGCTCCAGGAATGTCCTCCGTCAGTTTCGCCTTGGACGTTAATCCCGCTTCAGTGCCGGTACTCACGATCGTCCGCTCTCCACCGGTCATGTTGATAATGGACAGAGACAGTAAACTGTTGACGTTGTCCACGATAGCGCATCTCATGTGCACTTTGCTGCTGGTGTTGTTGGCGCCAGGAGTCAAAGTCATCTCATCGGGATTCACCGTGAAACTGGCCTGACCGCAGCCTGCCATGGACAGAGGAAGCTATGAAAGGGTAAGGCAAGGTAAGGTAAGGTAAGGTAAGGTAAGGAAAGGTTCCTTATAGCCCAGCCGACCGCAAAGGGCCAATATCAGGGCTGTCACCGCGTTGGAGTCGCACAATCCTTTAAAACACATCTAAAAAAAAACACACCAATTTTGTTGTTAAAATCTTTCCTCTGTAAAAGCTCAGAAAAGAATGGGAATAGGGAATGTATCAATACATGTGTTACCAAAAAAAATCCCCAGATGAAATAAAAAAAATGAATAGTTAAAAAAATGAAGGTTATG
>JAFLJL010018335.1:2700-44073 GCA_018398815.1 Conus ventricosus | reverse complement strand
GGACTAATTTTTTTGCCCCGAAGATTAGGCACAAGTTTAGGCGGCCTTTTGGGTTTTCCATCTTTAACTTTCTGCTGCTAATGGATAGTCATTATGCAGGTCATGGAGTTCATGAGGATATCTAAGTCAACTTCTAGAATGAAACCACGCTGTGATCGGGCGTTAAACTGCCAACCATTTAATGCCTTTGAATATTATTCGGTCGCCGCTGTGTACATTTTAAAGTTCGTAATGAAGCGATTGCGCCATAGCCCATCCATACAGATTGTTCGCATCTAAATACATGAGATAGTAGACCTTTACTCGGATCATAGTCGTCCAAGTATTTGTTGTTTGCTTTACAGTAATGATGCGACGCCATACTAATTCCTCCACGCAATCCGTTTTCAATCATCTGAATCATTGGTAAATCTGACAATAAATCAATCTGTACTCCAGTAAACTTAAGAAAGCATCCCAGCTCATCCCGGGCGCAGAAATGTATGCGCGGGATCCAGGCTATAATGTTTCATGCAGGTCTTTCTATAATTTTCAAAGACGTCCGCCAACAAACATACATCTGCCATCAAGTATGAATCATGATAGTCTCCCATCGTTTTACAATCTAACTTTTGCCAAGCATCTTGAGCATGCTGGTAATCTGAATCACTGATGTCCTTTCCTCTAAGACTAGAAAAGAACGCGCCTTTAGGAGGAAGTGTATTTTCATCAAACCTTTCCCAACTGTTCATGTACTCATAAGGATAAACGCCCTTTCTAACAAGTTGAGTCAAAATATTCTTCTGTTATTGGCAGGACTTTAAGGACATAGCCAGTGCCTCTAATGAGCCCATCATGTGTTGCATAGAGTCATAAAAAGACATGTTATTTAGATTAAAGCGCATGTACTTTTCTGATGACTGTGCGATGCATGCTACCCTGAAGGCGTTGGTTACTGCTTGCAATATAAGATGAGAGTCGTAACCTCGCAAGTTATGAAAGAAGATGGGCAGCTTCCATGTCTTTGGTTCAAACTTTAGTTGAAGATTGCATTTGTTGTGCGCAGCTCCTCTGAACTTTCCGCTAATGTGATCATGGTCTCTTACTGTCGGATTCTCTGCGTCTGATGAGAGACCTAAACCGCAAATCCAACAATGTGTGGCTGAGTCATACTGTTGTTGGTCTTCAGGTGTCATTATGATTTCAGATAAGTTTAGATTATAGAACAGTCATTACGCACTTTCTGCATGCGTTCTAAGAAGTATTTTGCAGCATTAGGCCCTCTATATAATTCTGGTGCTGAATGGGCGCCATCCGACCTGACAACAATGAAGGCAAATGAACAAATCTGATGATTACTCATTAAGATGTTTTTTCGAAGTTTTTGTGGCGCTGGCCCTTCATAAGGAACAATAAGCGACTCGAAGTCTGCGTAAACTACGTATGGAGAATGTTGCAGTTTTTTCCAGTTCTTAAAACTAACTTTAGATCCTGGCGGGGGCGTAATTAGTTCTGTATTACAGTCTACAGAACTTTTACAATGTTTCTTATGTTCGCTCGCGGCTTGAACAGATGGCATTCTTGTTAAACATTTTCTACAGAATTCTTGTTTGCCATGATCTTTTGAAGTATGCTGCATTAGTCTACTCATGTTCGTATCATGTGTAATGCGGTAGTAGCCCTGTTGGCGAAGACATTAGGAGTAAGTCAACATGATTTTTGGCTGGTTCGCCTATTGTTGGGCTGTTCTTGGACACTTTAATTGGCACCAAATCTGTTTCCTCCATCCCATGTGTAGACATTAAACAGTTATGGGTTTGTTTTGTTCTTCAAACTGATCAATGGAATCCACGCTAACGGGAAAGGATATTCCACTAAAGAGATCATTGGATGTAAGGGTGATAGTTAGACACACTCTCTGCGTTTTTGTGCGGATCTAATGCAGCCTTGCGAGAACACACCCACATAAAACAAGTTTGTCGTCTGTATTCTTTATTTTAGAACTCTCTTTGTTGCGGACTAATGCTGGAGGTAGTGGAAATGTGAGCTTGCCAACAATCGGTAGCATACTTAGACTGTTTTAATCTAATCTCTAGGACATCGCCCTCTGACCAACAGAGCTCTCATTTTGGCTTGCTCAGCGGCAGCGTCAAACTGTGTAAGCATTCGCCTGCCCCAACCGGTGTTAAGTCATTATGAGAAAGAATATCTGCTGTTTAGTTGAGAACCCAGACTTCTAGATTTTCCTTCATTTATTGTTACATAGTCGATTAAAACAGCTAACATACTTTAACTGGCGGGTCTATTGGTTAGTGGTTACCTGGAACTTGAGAATAGCATGAACTACAATTGCCTGTACTTTAGTTGGTCAATGACTCTAAATCAATGCATTCAAGCGCTCTTGACAAATTTTCTGCATTGCTTCAAAAATTCTCTTGTTCCTTCATAGATCTAGCCATAGTTATCTCTTTCTACTCAAATATTTATGTTTTAAATTAAAAAAAAATACTTAATCAAATCAATATCGACGGCCTTTTTGTGCTAGGACTCATAATCTAAAGTATAAACACCTTTTGGTGTTGTTAATGTGAGCTGTTTAGAGCAGAGTTTAATGTTTCGTATTTACTTTTTTAAGCATTCCTTTTTATCTGCTCGGGGTCTGGCTGTTGAGAAAAACTTGTCCTCGCCTTTCTTTGAAGATCAAACTTTGTCTTTGTAGTCATCAAAAATCGGCCTGTAAACGATTAAATTCTTCATCCGAGATGTTTTGAGGTCAGCTAAGTCGCTTTATATATTGACAGTTTAAAACGAGCTAAGTTAGCTGTTATTAGTTTGTACCAAGCTGTGTGCTTTTTTGGATTTTAGTTTTTAAATTTTTGCCTAGCCGCACCTACAGCTAATGAACACAGACCGAGAGCTATAGACAAACCATCCTAGAGTAAAGCTGTGCGGGGTGCGCCTAGCCCGTTGCTAAGAAACCAACACTCGTTCCTGCTGATATAGCATCTTATATAGTCGATGCCCAGTATTAACATAAAGTAACAGCATTTAAAGGCAGCAGTATACCTTCGTTTGGTTTGCTGTAATTTTGAAAGGTCTTGCTCTAGTACTTCAGCCATTTGCTTAACTGTTTGTTAATTCTAAAGGTTTTTATGTTCGGGTTTCTACTATCACTTCTTTTGGCGGCGCTGTAGGCACGTTTAGGATAAACCTGAACAGACATGCTTTTTTATAACAATCAAATAATTTAGTATGTATATCTTTTAAATCGTTTATTTTTTCAATAGTCAGCTGCGCATCATATATTAAAAACAAATGTACATTAAGCGGTTTTATTTCGGCTTCTTCTTCTTTATCAATTTGAATGTTTATTACGTCTCTCACCAGCTCTCCCCGCTTCCATGCAACTGATTATCCTCTTGATGACCCTTAGGTCAATCATAAACCGTATGTCGTTGCTTAAATAATCATCAAGCCTAAACATAGGGGAAGATGTAAATCTTTAGACCACAAGGTTGCTGTAACTTCTACCCCTACCCACCCCCAAACAATTACTTATTTCGTCCAAAATAAGAATAGAGGATCTAAGCCGCGTAGCGTAGATTTGGTTAGACTACCATCAATTGTACATTGCACTTTCGCTATTTTAGGATTAAAAAACATTCACTTGTCTCTTTTGAACGGTTCTTTTCATCTGCTACACAGCAATAAAAAACCTTTGAGCAGATCGTTGCTGGCGACACTAAAACTAAATTCCATATAGTGTCTTGCCGGCTCTTATCTGGGATATGTTTAGTGATGAAATCACTCCTTTCCCGTAAATATAATGAATAATTTTGACTGATAACGTTGCTCAATCACCTGGCGAAATAGGGTTGCTTAACAAACAGGTCAAACTCTAACGAGCATGGTCAGAATGCTGTACATTGCTTCGTGTCCTTGATCGGATAACACGTTTGTATTCGTTATATAAGTTAGTTCATATGACCGTCTGTCCTTTAATGCTCCTTGTGCAAAGTATGGCATGCGCTTTTCTTTAACAACTCAAAATCCTAAGGGAACATGGAAAAGCGATTATCCATACGCCAAACATTAAAACGGCTACATACTTTTTGCCGTCTTTAGTAAGCTTCAGCGCCTAATCTAATGATGGAGGTTTAAGAGCTTCTTCATTTTTCGCGATTCTCCTTAACCGCAAAGATCAGCCCTTATTTCCACGGTAGCCAGAGACAGAATAGGTTAAAATTATGTCTGCAAGTGTAAGAAAATATTTCTTGCCTCCTCAATTGTTTATAGAAATTTTCTTAACATATCTGCCCCCCAGCCGCCAAATACTGGATCAATTTCCAGTTTTGTGTCTGTTGTTGGAATCGAGTACAATTTTGAAAGTAAGGACGCGCAGAGCCAGCACAATCACTCATCTGCTCCTAGGTCCGGAAATTTGACAGTAAGAATTTTGATCTGCATCAATAGTAGAAATGGATTATTTGGAACAGTAATAATTCCGTTTATTTCCTTCACGCCAAAGGGTTTCTTTCAGTCTTCTATGCTGGGGGAAAGCAAAAACAACGCCGGGGGGCAGGAAGCAGCCATACATGTAACCATTTTTTTATAAAGAAAACAAAAAAAAAAAATTAATTAATTAAATGCAACATGGCCAGGCATTGAAGAAGAAGATTAATGATGTTTTTGATCGTGGAACGACTGAGTGATGACCCCTTGGGGAGCGGCATCGCTCGGGGCTCTCCTTGGCATGATGGAATTAGCAGACATCGGGAGTACATTACCAACACGTCGGTATAAATTAACAGAAAGTAAGGTCAGATGCATTATACCACAGTTAGGCAAGAACCTCCCGAATTTATAGACCCTAATGATTTTGAAGTAAAAAACCCCATTAGTTTGTGAGGAGCGAACCACGGAGGACAACTTAGTTCAGCTGACAACTAAAAAAAGACCCAGCAAAGTTTTTTAGCCAGTGGCTCAATTGAAATAGACTCCCTGCGAGCGTACAAAATCGCCTTGGCCTGTTAGGCCAAAACTAAGGGCGGAAGGCAGTTTCTAAGAACTTCAAACACACTGCAAGAACATCCAACAGATAACACATGCAAAACAGTGAACATAAAGAATTAAATCCATCAGCAGGTGAAGTTAATAAATGTAATAGAAGCAGAATCCAGTTTTTTCAGAAAAACAGCGTTTTAAAAGATCTATACAACGTACTCGCCGCTACCCATGCGAGAAAATAGCGGCCCTTGATCATGCTTTAAGAACCATCAAGGCGAATTAACAAACAATTTAGCAAAACTAGGTGACCTAGATGGAGCATAAAAAAAGAGAAAAAGAAAAAACTCCGTTGAGAGCTGACCGACCGAATCGTAGGGCCTGAATATTAAAGAAAGAATAACCCAAAGACTAAAAGATCTTGAACAAGAGAGATCAGCAAGAGACTAGAAGCGCTACTACTAACCGAGACCAATTACGAACTCAAGTGAATAGAAAAGAGAAACTATCCGAAAAATTTTATATGAAGACACAACGCTAGCAGAACGAATACGAACGCTGTTTAGAGATCAGGAGTCACATTAGCAAGCGTTATACAAGCCTTAGGATTTGCGAATAAGTACACTGGTGATGGCTATTACAGGCGGTGGTGGAGGTTCAAAGTTCATTACCCTCCGCCGCCATCGCCTCCACCTGATAAATCAGGTAAAACAACAGCTTGATCCAACTTGCGGATTTATTAAAAAAATTAGCCAGAAAAGTCTATAGACTCTTTAACCCGTATCTAGGGGAATTGTCCAGGCTGGCTTATGACTACTGCACGCAAAGAAGATGGCTTTTATGGCCGAGCACTTATGGCCATTATTCTCTTAATCGTTGGGTTACTATTTAGTAAATGGAAAGACCAATAATCCTAATGGCCAGTTAATCCAAGAAAAAAGCGCTGTCTTTTCATATTCCGGTCATCGCAACAGAGTCCGCAAGCTTTGCAGAGTCTTCCACTTCAATGGCCCTTGGGCCTTTGGACCGCGGGGATTAGATGATTTATTCTTGGGGGGTCATCTTGTTTTTTTTACTGCTTGCAATATTACGGCTCAGAATTATGTCGTTTTTGCCCAACCCTTTCCCCTGTTCATTTCCTGCAACGAAATTTCATTGTTGTAGTTTAATTATTGGTCCTATCTGGAGCCTGAGGTCAGAAGGCAGCATGTATAAACCAGTGCCAACAGCAAAGTCTTACTTTCGATCTGCGTTATTGGGTAAAACATGATTGGAACCTTTTGACAGCTTGAAGGTAAAATCACCTGTAAAATTAATGCGTCCTCTAAATTTGCTAAGTATTGTTTTTTTGGCGTCCAAAGCCAGATGGGGGGGGGGGAGGGAGGGGAGGGGAGGGGGTACAGGATCTTGTTTTATGTTCGGATCATGACCTTGCTTGCGAACCTAGCAAACCCAACCGTAAGTGCGAACAAAGTCCCGTTTATATTCGTTTTAATTCCCGCTCTATTAGGCCCTTAGAAGGGTCTAAGATAATGTTGTCCATGCTGTTTTATGCCTCTTGCTCTATGACCCGAGGTGAACAGTTGTGCCTGAAGAGAAAGATGTTGTAAGGAGGATTCCAGTCATACCTTATACTTTCTGTGCACGCCCCAAAAATAAGGGGTGCCTAAACAATGATTAAGTCCAACTTTTGTCTAACGTCGGTCTTGAAGTTAATATTGAATTTCGTTACAGATCCTTTTCAAAGCCTTACATGTGTCATAATTCGGTTGCTGAATGGATTAAACGTTTGTCATTTATTAATGTGCTTGCAGTTCAGTCAAAATACTCTGAAGGTGTAATAGAAATGAAATCTTATACACTGACCTAACAAAGATTAGGGATGATTTAAGTGAACGGCATACGACACTCCACCCCCAGTTGATCACAAAACACAGCAAAGTTTTAACTGTTCTGATAAAACTGCAAATCGGATGTACTGAACCACACTTTTGCGATGTAGTCTTTTTTAACAGGGTGGTTTAAGATATCTGCTTAATGGAGTACTTACCTTTTTATGAAGGTGTCAGTCTGTCACAGATGTCGAGGGTGTCAGGTGGTATATGATTAAGATTGTAGTGCGGCCTCAACCGAATATTTTGCTTCAGTATAGTTTGAAATGCACTCATTGATAATTTGTTTTAAACACTTTTGTACCAATAAAACTCAAGACCGCCCTTCGTTTTTAGAACAAGCTATTAATAACATAGCGGGGGCCAAAACGGTCGCGCCTCGCATTAAATCTTTACAAAGTCCGTAGGTTAAATAAACTAAAGCCAAGGGAATAAAAGAATACAAAATATGAAACAGGAGAACAAACGACGTTAAACAGTATAACAATACCTGATGGTTTTATGTAACGGTTTTGCTCACTAAAAGAAGCAATGAATAACTTAGACATTACTCTTAAACTTAACAATGCAAATCTAAAAACAATATTAACATTCAAACTGAAGAAGTCAAAATACGATTTCTGATAGAGAAGCTAGCTAAAAATGCTAGGCTTTTACAACTAGCAATCTACCCCCTCATAGTTTTTAGTGTTTCGCCAGATGAAAACTACGTTTGAGGGGGAAAAAGTCCGCTCATCTTGCATTAACCATCATACTCTATGTTCATTTGGACGAGCTAAGGGCACTGATGAAAACTTATATGATGGAAGGCCCTCAACTGTTTATAGAGAGCTCTTCCGTCAGGGAAGCTGCATATTGCGATTATGAAATTATACAATTCCCGAATTTACAGTTTAAAAGAATTAGTTTGTGGACGGGATGGGGTCTGGGGGATACATAATTAATATAAAGATCAAAGACAAAACAGGGAGAAGTCGTAAAATGTGATAACCTCACAATGTTTTGGAAATAAAATAATCTGTTGTACTAACAAGTCGCGTGGGCCAGAAAGAATCCGGAGTTACCATTAGCGCCTGTAAGGTGATAACACCTTAGAATTAAAAGACCTTGCAGAGTTGCGGACTTTGAACAAAACGGTGGAATAGGCACTAGTATGGGTTTTGAGTACACTAAAGAGGCGAATATAAACGCAAAGAGGTTGGCGACAGCACAAAGTTTCCTAAACTAGACACAACTGGCGCAATCTAGAGCAAATAATGTTGGCCATATGAAAATAAAATAGTTCCGAAAACCTGACCTCAACTGGCACTTTGGAACCATAATTTTAAAATGTGGGAAAATAAAATTGAATTTCATAAGCCCATTTAGCATATTTTCTGCCGTCCAAAAAAGTTTCAGAAAGCATTCAATCTGGCCCTTTACAGTAAGGTCTTATGCCGGAACGACAATAGTCGGAAAGAGATTGAAATACGCCGTATGGTACAAAAACAGTAGCATATCCTCCACAGCGAAGAGAACGGGTTTAAAAGATGCTTTTCTACACAATTACAGTTCATTCCGCAAAGAAATTAGGAGAACACGTTACACAATACTAATTTGAAATTTCTGTCTTAAAAGATCAGGACGAGGGATGGGGTTGTGGGCGTTAGGGACGTCCTTTTTAAAGGAATTCAAATTAGCTGCAAAACTTCGACGTTGACAGTCTTAAAGTTCTTTGTCATTCTTCACAATGGTGAGGATATTAAGGTCATAACAAACAAGCAACGAAAATCAAATATTAGTCTAGAAAGAAAGCAATCTTACAGCACATAAATAGGATAATCTTACATCATTTAGACCTTATAGAAATTTTATTATACTGATCAAGTTTTGAACAGGAAGAGCATGATAAAAACAATAACTGGATTAATTAAATTCTAGTATAAAACTATGGAGGCAGTTAAACTTTATTATGACAAAAACCCCCTCAATGTTCATTGAATTTGTGGACAACCTGGTTGTGGAAAAACAATATTTCGCTCAGACCTATTACACAACAGTTTTATCGCTTAATTTTAATCCAAAATGTGGTTTCTGTCCAACATCTTAAAATTGGAACAAAGCATATCAATAAAGAAGTTTTATAGTGGACAGATGATGACATAAAGTTAGTTAATCCTAGCAATAAACAAGTGAGTGTTTTAGAACATTTTATAGACCTGTTTGAAGAACGCAGACACTATTTATTATAGATGACTAGTTCGGCTAGAAAGATACATATTTAAAAAGAGAAACCACTTTATCAAAAACTTACTTGCTTTCAGTGAAGACATGCTGGAATAAGTGGTGTGGATTTTATAGCCAAAAATATAACTCGGTTTTAAAAGACTTAGAGAACAGTTAAAGACTGTAGTTTTTATTTCATCATGAAAAGAACAGAGACTCATTTGAAGAATGTTTGCGTGAAAATGATGTATTGAAAATGACCAGGAAAAACCAGGATAAGCAAAAACTGAAATCTGAAAAGTTTAGTAATTACAAGTATTGAAAACGGGAATATAGAACCCTACACAAGAATAATTGTTTGTAGGGTCGTTTATTTTTTGGTTAGCATGTACAGAGAACAGGAATAGGCGGCTTTTAGGGCCACTTCGCCCAAAAACGTGTTGGAGTATCAGTGAGTCAGAATGAAGGATTTCCTGTTCTCTATAGAATTACCCATTTTCAGTTTAAACATAGGTTGCACCTTTTTGGAAACATTGTTTAGTATGGTGTTGCTCTTTTATGATTTCCAGGATATATTGTAGCTTGTTTTAGCGTCTAATAGTTTCCAGATAATTTGCTCAGTTCTGTTATGGTTTTTATATTGTTTTCTTTTAATAAATGATTGTTTGGATTGCATATCTAGTTTGATACGTGGTTCAGTGATCCCTACCTATGTTTCTTTTCAATTTGTCTGATGATCACAGCGTACCTGGTATAACAATTTTTTGTGAAACATGTATTGTTTAGTGGTGCACTGCTCCTTTCTGGTGCAATTTGCAAGATTTTCCTTTCGCCCCCCTTCTTTGCTGTGTTGATTTCATTTTGTTGGATGCGTCAATTAGGTTTTTGATGTTGGCATACATGGAGTACGATATTTTACAAGTGTTTTTGTTAATATTTAGTACAGTTTGTGTTTTTTTGGAAATGAAGTTGTTTATGATTTTGAAGACTTCTTTCCTATGATGTTTTGAGGTTTCCCTTCCAGATGACAGCGTCAACACGCTTGAAACAAATTTGTAGATAGTTTTAAACGATTCCTCCCATTTTAACTTTTTATTTACCTAAATGTTTCTCCCCAAGGGTTGAGCACTTAAAAATTTGTTTAGGCATTTTAAATATACGATCTAACCGCACCTCCACGTTTGAGCACATGAGGCCATGAGATTTAAAAGGGAGGAAAACGCAATTTTTAGGCAGTCAACAAAAAATATACCGTTTTTCAAAATTCCCAATCATATATAAAAAAATTAATAGAACAAACAATGAAAAGTTGTATCAATAATATGAAGATGGAAAGCATTCTTTTTTCCTGAACCCAAATGCAAAAAAAAGGACAAAAACACCTACGATTCAAATCATGCGATCACCACCAGCCCATAACAAATGAAACCCGTTGAAGCTCAAAATGAAAAGAAATGATAACGCAATATTGAATTCAAAAAAATCTAATCAACGGTTTTCCCCAAACACACATAAAAAAAACCAATAAAACAATACAAAATGACAAAAGACTATTTGTGAAGGCTGATAAAACTAGCAATTACTACAAAATGGAGCCAATAGAAACTCTCACTCCTTGACAAAAACATCCAGAAAAACTACAAAAAAGCCGACAAAAATATAAGACAGTATCCGCACAAAAGAAAAAGAACATGCAGAGCGCATAGACATAAGTGACAGGATAGAAGGCGACAGCAACATAATAAGCTTTCATACACTCAAAGACCACAAGCCCAATTTCAAAACAATCCAACAGTAGACTAATAAAACCCATCCAAATGCTGCATTAGGCAAAATAAGCAAGAAAATTCTGGAAAAAAGTAATAAAGAACGTAAACACAACTCTGATACAACCTCTGGAAGAACCATACGAAGTTCTCCAATGGTTCAAAAAACTCACATAAACAAAGTATACAGTATTCATCACATTTGACATAGTAGACTTTTTACCATCTATAATGAGAACTACCACCAAAGCCCTGAGTTTGGCCAGTAACCACACAGACATAACAGATCAAAAAGGAAATCATTCTCCACACCAAGAAAAACATTACCTACACACAAAAATGAAACCTGAATCAGGGAAAACCAACAGAAAACGCCATCATTCGACGAAACCATGGGATCAATATGATGGGCAGAAACATGTGAACTGGGTCGGACTATTCCACTGCTGTCCAACCTCAAGAAAAAACTCGGAAAACAAGTCGGACTATACAGAGACGATGCCTTGCTGCATCTAACCACAATCCAAGAACCATCGAAAACAAGAAGAAAGAACTTGCAAAATCTTCCAAAACCACAACTTAAAGATTACCATTGAAGCAAACAAAAAGGTAGTTAACTATTTAGACATAAAACCTCGACTCTCAAACCAGAATGCACATATATAAAAACATACAAGAAACACGCAACGAAACACCTCATTTATGTACAGCAGGCACACCTCAGTAACGCATCACCATCTATATTAAAGACCATACCCCATGGCATAAACAAGAGACTATCAAACCTGTCATGCAGTAGAGAGTGTTCCAAACAATGCAGCAGTAAATACCAGGAGGCATACAAACAAGTGGATGCAATTACAAATTACACTACAACCCAGACAGCCAATACAAATAAAAGCAAGAAAATAGGAAAAGAAAAATCATATGGTATAAACCCAGACCCATACGACGGAAACTCAAAACAATCATAGTGAAAAGAATTCTTCAAAATCCTAAAACAACTTGCATTTCCAAAAGAACACACACAGTCCAAAATATTTAACAAAAACACTGTCAAACTATCGTACTCATGTAGCCCAACCTCAAGAAACTAATTGAAGCATCCCAACAAATGAAAATCACACAGCAAAGAAAGTGAAGAAAGGAAATCTTGCAATTGCAGACCAGAAAGGAGCAGTGGCCCACGAAACAATAAAGGTCTTCACAACAACAATGTGATACCAGGGCTCTGTGACATCAGAAAATGAAACAAGAAACATACCAGGATCACTGAAAAAACCACTTCAAAACCAGATATGCAAACCACAAACGCATTTAATAAAGAAAAATATAAAAACCAACAGAAACTGAGCAAATCTATCTGGAAACTTAAAGACGCACCAACAAGCTACATATATCCTGGAAAATCAAAAAAAGAGCATCCCATACACAATGTTTCTAAAGGTCAACCCTAATGTTTAACTGAAAAATGGTTAATACTAGCAAACACACTAGCAACTTTAAAACACCAAAACAGAAATAGTAAACAACTGCAGCATAAATGGAAAACGTTGTTAGTGGAACACACCCAAAACAAAAACCTGAAAGCCCCCCAAAAAAACACGTGCAGCCAACCCGCACGTGCAAACAACCGCAAACGGGAGCCCACACGCTATATAACATCGGCGGTGGGCAAACCAAAAACCATCCTGATGACAGCGCAACACGCTTGAAACAAATTGTAGATAGTTTTAAGATTCCTCTTTTAACTTGTTTCTTGTTTTTACTATATATATATATATATATATAAAATCAAGGTTAAAAAGCCACTCAGGACGCAAAAGGTGCTCAACCATGTAGGGAGCGACATACCAGTTTAAAATAGGATTTTAAACCTCTTCATTTTAAAATCCTATTTTAAACTATATATATATATATATATATTGTATATATATGTATATATATGTATATATATGTATATATATATGTGTATGTGTGTGTGTCTGTGTGTGTGTCTGTGTGTGTGTGTGTGTGTGTGTGTGTGTGAGTGAGTGAGTGAGAGAGAGAGAGAGAGAGAGAGAGAGAGAGAGAGAGAGAGAGAGAGAGAGAGAGAGACTTGACACTTTGACACTTTGATATTTTATTGTCATTACCAAAGAGGTCTTTTGACAAGAGGGAGAGGTAACAGAACAACAACATTTCCCCTCTTCCTTTCCTGCAAACAAATAGTACACATGCATTCCTAATGTGCACCAAATCAAAGGTTAGAAACAAATAAATTCATAACATTTCCTTATGTCCTCACGCACAGGAGTAATGCAATTAAAAAAGAAAAAACAGACTGACTCGACGAGCCACTCGATCAAATGATGACAATGTATCTTACTGATCTCTTCCACTTGCGATGAATGATAATATGCATTCAGATATCTCATAATGCATTATCTTAAATTTCACTATCCTTCGTCTGTCTAATTTTCAATGCTTCTGCGATAAATTTCGCAACTGATTTAATTACACGCTCATCATCTGATGGTAACACGACAGCAACATTTTGTCTTTTCGCTATATCTAACTGGAAAAGTGAACAATTTGTCCGCACTTCATTATAAGCAGTGCAGTGGAACAGAAAGTGTTCTTCGTCATCAATAATGTGTCTACATGCGGGACAAGGAGATTCTGTGGATGTTTCACATTCAAACCATCTTTTGTTAGCGTAATTCATTCTGTGCCATCTATCTCTTATGACATTGAGAAACTTTCAGAATGAAACACATTCTTAAATAAGAAAAACCAGCAATATGTTTTCTTACTTTCCATATCTGAGTGTCAATTCTGTTTAAAAGAACAATAAGCCTGCTTTAAATTCCGCAATAAACTGTTGCTCATTCCCTACTTCCTGGGCCTGAGAGAGAAAGGGAGAGAGAAAGAGAGAGAGAGAGAGAGAGAGAGAGAGAGAGAGAGAGAGAGAGAGAGAGAGAGAGGGAGGGAGGGAGGGAGGAGAGAGAGAGAGAGAAAGAGAGAGAAAGAGAGAGAGAGAGAGAGAGAGAGAGAGAGAGAGAAGAGAGGAGAGAGAGAAAGAGAGAGAGAGAGATACTCCATGATTGTGAAATGATGTAAGTGATTTTCTTGCGCATGAGAAAGATATTGTGCAACAATATTACCCTGTCGCTATATGATATTGCGCCCAAGAAAATGAAGGTAAAGAGTATATTTGGTTCTGACTGGGTGGTAGAAAATATAGGCTGGTTGTACATGTTTTGAATAGAATGTGGCAACGCACCTTCAATCGTCAGGAAACGCTTATAAACGGCCTAATAAAAGATGACTCTGGCAAATAGTAGACACACAAACCCATACTCTGACTGTTGTGATCCAGTCTGGGTTGAAATCATTGGAACTGTGAAGCAGTCGACAGATTTGATCATAGGAGATACACGCGTTTACGCCAGCCGTTGGAAGATGTGATCTTACAGATCCAAAATGATAGAAAACTACAAACAAAATGCCAGGCAGTTTCCTTTTTCTCTTCCTTACAAACTCAGGCACACGGGTAGTATTTAAGGGTCTTCTAGAAATGGAGGAAATCCACATTTTTCTGTTAAAAATTATCATACTGCAGAATTGTTTTGCCGCCTTTTTTCATAATGACATGATCTGTTGTCCTAAAATATTATCATATTGAGTATTTATATAGCGCCTATCCTCGGTAACAGACCAAGCTTCAAGCGCTTTACAATAAACACACTACCTCACTCACTCAACGGGCTGCCGAAGAGCAGCCTACTGGCGCTCATTCAGTCGTTTCCCGTACCATTCATATATCAGTCACTCATTTTCATTCATCTCATTTATACCTCCAGTTTCTCATATAGGATGCATGGGATGTTTATACGCGTCCTCCATTTCCACCGGTACATGATGGCACACGATAACAGCAAGTGACAATTTTTGTGGCTTGGTAAGAAATACCAGGCGGCTATCTTCAATCTACATCAATTTTGCCAGGGCAGCGAGGAACCCCCCTGCCTTTTTCGATTTTCAACTGCCGTGGTTCTTTAACGTGTGCAGGGGGCAAGGAAGGCACACGGGTCTGACTCGCTTATAGTCCCCATCCGATGGACTTGACGTTCAGTTCGATTTGTCATTCAAACTGGGAAAGAAAGGGCGAGAAAGGCAGAGCTCGAACCCACGCGCTTCTCACACGTTGCATTGGTAGGCGAACGCCTTAACCACTCTGCCACCTTTCTTCCTAATTATGTCGGTATAGATTGATCTGTTTCCTAGGATGGTGGGTTTGTTAGTTTATTTGTTTTTGTTTTGTTTAAAGTTGCTGTTACAAAGCGTCACAGGCTTTTAAAAAAACCCTGTTGAATAGAAATATTACATGATATATTATATGTTGTATTAAACATAAAGTGCAATTTGGAGCCTTTTATCAGGATTTTCATGTGTGCATACAATTCTGATACCATACACCAGTAGTATTGTATACTTCTCAACATAAGTTTAGTGGAATAATGTACTCAATGACATATAATTGAACATAAAGCAGGACACAATAATTGAACGACACAAACTAAAAATTGTGTAATTCGATCGAATTAAAAAAGGGATAGCCACATAGTATAAAAAGGATTCTTATAAACACACACACACACACACACACATATATATATATATATATATATATATATATATATATATATAAAATTATATCGTTTTCATTTTAAAACCTTGTTTTAAACTGGTATATATATATATATATATATATATATATATAGATGAATATAGCCAAAGAGCCTAAAATGATTTGAAAAGTGCTCGACCCCTTGGGGAGCAACATTTGTCAATGATGTTTAAAAAGGAAGGTTAAAACTCGGGGTTAAAACTCTACAAATTTGTTTCGAGCTTGCTGTGCTGTCATCAGCAAGCTCGAAACAAATTTGTAGAGTTTTAACCCCGAGTTTTAACCTTCCTTTTTAAACATCATTGATATATATATATATATATATATATATATACATACATACAATAAACTAATAAGTTCCAAGGATAAATAACTGAGCACAACGCCAGCAATTTACAGGGCAGCTTGGTATTGCAATGACTCAAGAAATATTCAATTAGAAACAAAGCTTGTTCTTATGTCTTAGATTGAAGAATAGGGGGAGATAAGCACTCATATCTGCAGTGGTAGATGATGCTGCCTAACAGTATGTGCTGGAGTGGGTGAATGGGGAATAATTAATGCTTCTCAAAATAAGCCTTCAGCAAGCTTATAGTCTCCAAGGGGGAGACAATCTCCGATGAGAGGAAACTCGCTAACATCATATCATAACTCCTGGTCAGATACCGGCATTTCGAAACCTGATTGTTTTTCCAAAGTGACCGCGGAAAGTGCTAAATTGACTCCTCTTCCTTTTTTTTGTTGGTTTTAAGCAGAATGCTATCCCAGAAAAAAGGCTGGTGTGCAATACCATAGTAGATTTGTTGAGGTTTCAAAACACCAACCAACAATGCCACCTAAGAAGCAAAAGAAAATCACGAAACTGCAAAACAAGCTACATTTTCTTGTGAAAAGTAGAAAATATAAAAAGATAACCTCTTAAGACACAAGTGATGTGGGCCAGATCTTGGAATGAATCTGCAAGGGACTGAATTACATAAACTAATAAATTCCAAGGATGAATAACTGAGCACCATTCCAGCTATTTATAGAGCAACTTGGTGTTGCAATGATTCAAGAAATATTCAATTACAAACAAAGCTTGCTCTTATGTCCCCCCCCCCCCCCCCTTGGAGACTATAAGCTTGCTGAAGGCTCATGGGGGGGGGGGGGGGGGGTAGTGTGCCTTTTTTAGGGGGAGGGGTTAGGGGTGGGAGGAGAAGCGGCGCCGCATTGTTTAAAACGACCCCCCCCCCCCTTCCCCCTGTATTTTGTTCTTGTCACTCTGGTCACGTTTATCGACAGAAATATTTCTCTTTCAGCAAACTCCGTCTCCAGCATGCGCGCCTATACGCGTGTGCGCGCGCGCATATGTGTATTTGTATGTGTGCGCTCCTTTGCTTTGCTTTAGTTCTTGATAAAGTATCTATTAGAAACAAAAAGAGGTGAGGGAGGGTTGGAGATAGAAGGACGTGTTGGAATGAATTGGGGAGGGGGGGGGGGGGGGGCGAAGGGGGGGGGGGGGGGGTTGGTGCGGGTGTTTTTGGTTTAAGAACAAGAACGATGGATGACTATCTGTAGATGCTGAAACGTCCACCAGTTACTTCAAGGTGGGAGGGAGATGATAGTTGCTTCCGTGATCCCCTGATGGGGAAGTTGTGAGTTCTTAGTTACACCCACATCCTGTTCCGTGATCCCTGGTGGGGAAGTTATGAGTTCTTAGTTACACCCACATCCTGTTCCGTGATCCCCCTGGTGGGGAAGTTATGAGTTCTTAGTTACACCCACATCCTGTTCCGTGATCCCCCTGGTGGGGAAGTTATGAGTTCTTAGTTACACCCACATCCTGTTCCGTGATCCCCTGATGGGGAAGTTGTGAGTTCTTAGTTACACCCACATCCTGTTCCGTGATCCCCTGGTGGGGAAGTTATGAGTTCTTAGTTACACCCACATCCTGTTCCGTGATCCCCCTGGTGGGGAAGTTATGAGTTCTTAGTTACACCCACATCCTGTTCCGTGATCCCCCTGGTGGGGAAGTTATGAGTTCTTAGTTACACCCACTGTCACGTCGCCGAGGGAGATGGCAAACACCAAGCCAGGGGCTTCACTCCGCGTTCGCACACCAACGATCAGCCCCGCATTCAACCTTCATCCACAAGCCCAAACACTCACTATGATTCACCCCTAACCACACTCACACAAATGTAACAAACTAACTAAATTTATTAATCACATCACAACATGCGCTCCACAAAAAAACAACAACCAATGATTTGCTAAAACCAAACAGCGCCAAATTACATTAACAGGCCCCGCGTACGCTATAGAACACACACACTGCCGACCGCTCTGCTTCCTTCTCTGTGTACAAAACCTGTGAATGCACACAACAATCAATATCAGCCAAATAAATTTCAAAAATGTATGCACCCGACACCAACAGAGTATTCAAATCATTCCAACATGTAGCAAAGCACAAATTTCAAAAATAACTCAAAATTTTTCAGACAAGCAAAATCATCACCAACTATGGTTCATTACTAGTGTAGTTCCTTCAACGAAGGCGAAACCAAAAGTCCAAAGCGAATTAAGCTTTCCGAGTGTTCTGTTCAAAAGTTCATGGAGCTCCCCAACGCCAAGACGATGGAGAAACAAAAAAAACTAAGCAGATGAACAAAAAGAACTAACATGAGTGTCCACAGGTATGTTGGCGGAGGCGAATATGAGTCGAGCCTAACAAAGAGTTCATTCACTTTTCCTTTGTCACGTTGATTCCCGTCTCTACAGTCTCCCCGCTTTCCACTCGATGACACATTCTATTCTCCGCATTCATCCAACCTCCACTACTTACATCGGTCCATTCACCCGCCCCCTAGTCAGGAAGCCCAAGGGACCAGAAGTCCGTTGCTAAAACGAGGAGTCAATGGAGTAAACCCCTTCCCACGCCGCTCCCTGCCCCTCAGACAACAGACGCCCACCCAACCGTCAGTCGGCCACCAGCTTGACAACGGCCACTCTCACCAGCTCGGGTTTGCGGAAGGGGGACCACGGCACAGCACTAATCAGGTTCTGGGATGACATTAAATGACAGGTAATACTAACCCCGAGTCTCCCCAAGGGAAAAACCTAAGTCCCAACTACTTGAAAAAACTTTAGGTAAAATTTAATTAAAACACCATCTTTCTTTTCCAAAAAAGAAAATGCAAAACACCCTTTCAATCTCAAGAAAGAGACAATAACTTAATATAGAATTAACTTAAAACAATTTTGACAATGTTATTCAAAGGGAAATAATTCAGCAATTGTTTATATGTATGACATTGACCTTGAAGGTCAACTTCCGCCGTAAACATGACCTTGGCCAATTTATAACAAGTTCCCAACAGCGAAGAGAACAACTGTCAAAATGTGGGAACACGCCTTTCAAATGACAACCGAAATTTATATAAAGCAAAAAATAACAATACTACTGACTTTCCAACACTTAACTACAAATTAAAAATGTGTTTTTTTTTCTCAAAACAAAAACCCTAAATTTCAAAACATACAGACTAGTTCAATAAAAACTATCCATTTGCTTTTCCCAGCTTCACAAAAAAAGAACACTGTTCCCTTCTTTATTTCTACAAAATACATAACAAAATAAAAATCGGGCAAAGGGAAGTTACTCCGTCTCATCACCGCAAAGTAAAACTCTCCCAAATCTCACACGTTCAAAAATACACACGCTTTCTACCCACACCTTTTCTCGCAGTCACGTTAAAATACACATGCTAAAACCATAATGCCAGAAAGCATGAAACAAAAGAGGAAAATTGTAACTGAATTTACATTGAACCATGCGCACACAGACACAACGCACAAACATAGACTTCCGAATCCAGAGACGAACAACGGCAAAATTTCCCAAAACCTGAAACCCGGACGGACCCACGACCAGGCGCACAGAAAAACTGTTGAAACGCCCACGAAATTGGGGGACAATAATGTCCACGCCAAAAACTCCACCACTGTGGGGAACAGGAGCTCCAAGCCAAGCACAGCATACGTCGTGTGAGGAAACTTCTAGTCTCGACTGACTCGTCACACACAAGTGACCTCCCCTGTCTACCTGAACTCGTTCAGGCCACGTCCAAATTCAAAACCGGTTTGTTGGACTCTGGGAACGAAGTATCTAAGGACAACACGCACGCTTGAAATGCAACTAAAATAACATGCACAGGCACACAACTTCCAAACACAATGTTTTCTTTTAACCCTAGCTATCACACCGTTCCTAAAATAACCAGTTGGGGAGCAAATCTAACCCTGTATCGTAAACAAACCCCCTTCCAGATGAAACCTGGAGGGTTACATTAACAACCAGGAACAGTACAGGTATAGATTTGCAGAACGCTACTCGACTTCGATGCGACTCAGATAGTCACTCCAACCATTCTCCTTTGTTTGGGATGGCCTCCACAACAAAAAAATAGGCTGCATCTGGATCCCGTGTAGCAAAGCCCAAACATAAAGAATATATCGGTGCTTCGCATCTGACGCTGGCTTGATTGGCCCCACGATACCAACCCCCATTTCGCTCAAATGGATTGCGGGGTTTGTGGCATCCTAGCAAATTGGAACCTTGCCCACTCTTCCGCGAGGAGTCACTCTCTGGCAGCGTTCGCACGACAAACAGTATCGATGAATGTCTCGCACTTTTCCCGGCCAATAGAATTCTCGTCCCACTTGGGGTCGGGTTTTCTTGGTCCCCAAATGTCCGCTCATTGGTGGGTCGTGAGCGGTTGAATGACCCCTGAGGGTAACGGCTTCGGCACACACACCGTTTTATACTGTTGATCACCCTCACAATATACTCTCTGTAGAATCCCCTTCTTAATGGGGAAAGTGACTGGTTCCGCTTCTTGCCAACGCGAACTAAAACTCTCTTCGCAACAGCGTCTCTAGCACGCTGCAACGTGGCATATTTTCTCTTGCATTTTCTCGCAGCTGTTTTGGACAAACGTTGAGACCTTCAACACTTTCGATGTCGAAACAGTGTAGGATTCTCAGCCGCCTTTTTGCGCTCGGGTCTGAACTCTCCCAACGGTTTTGACGACGGAAACAAAGGTACGCTAAGAGTTCTCGTTCATCCCTGTCACCTGGTTCCCAGGATCACTTCACAACGCAAATGACGCAGTACGGCCACAACAAATTTTCCCTGCACAAGCGGGGTGTCCACACAAATTAATGCAAGGGGTGGGTTCCCACACATGAACGATCAGCCTTTTTCCAGTTAAATTTTCCCAGAAGGTACTGGTCCGCAGCCACAAGGTCTTCTCTAACGCAACAAACTTCCGCTCCTGTGTCTCTAAGAGCTGTCACCCCCTTTCCCGTTCACAGTCGGGGGAAAGTATGGTGAATAAGCAGCCACAGGGTTTCTCTGTCCAAGCCTCCTTCTCTGGCGAGCGTATAAATCTCACAAAAGATCGGCACTGCCTGGCAGTATGACCTGGTTTCCCACACCTTAGCACCGAAAATTCCGCAACTTCCCCGGAGTGTAGACGAGGACGCGAGGGAGCCTTGAAGTCACACGGTTGTCTGCTGGTTTGACCGAGTTCCCTGCAGTTGCAGCGTTGGCTTTGTTATTTCCCGTTTCCAATGTCCTTCTCTATTGGCTGACTGACCCTCTGGTCGGTTTTTTCTGACTGCCCTCGGCGCGCCAATGGTAGGATTGTGCACTCTTGCCTCTCGCCTAACTTCGACATAGTCAAAAGCAAGCTGTGGGGCTTCCTCCACTTTTTCGCGGTTTCTTCTCGCGGACGTAGTAAGCTAGGTCGGCACTGAGAGTTGACAAAAACTGTTCTCTCAAGAACAAATCAACAAAACGCTTTTGGATCTTCTGATCCACCCTGCCAGCCTTCAACCACAGATTGAAGTTTCTTCAGTCGCTTCAAAACTGGGTGAAATCTCGTCAACTTCTTTCCGCCTTTTCCCCTAAACTTCCTCCGGTAAAACTCTGGAGCCCTACGAAATTCTCTTAGAAGAGCGGTTTTGATGTCGTGATAGCTGAGGGGTGTTTCGCCGTGATCAATAAGCAGAAACGCTTTCTCGCCTTCCCATGAAACAACGGAGACAATCTCGCACCCCAAAAACCCCCTCTGGCCACTCATGCGCAACGGCTTATACTTTCAAAATGTCGCAAAATGCCTCAATATCGTCTCCATCGTCGAATTGGGCAACCGCACACGGTACGAATCAGGCGTCTTTGGTTTGGCCAACTCGCTAACTCCCTTTGAAAGATCTCAGCGTCTTCAGGCCTTTTTTCCCTTTTCCGAGCTCCCAAACTCCGCTTGGCGCAGCTGGATCTCATCTTGTCTCAACTTCAGGTCCTCCCTTCTAATTGCTCCTGAAGCTCCATTTCTTCCTTCCTTAATTTCTCCTGGCGATCCAACTCTTCCTTCCTTAATTTCTCCTGGCGATCCGACCCTTCCTTCCTTAATTTCTCCTGGCGATCCGACTCTTCCTTCCTTAATTTCTCCTGGCGATCCAACTTTTCCTTCCTAAGCCTCTCTTGTTGATTAAGTCTTCCTTCCTAAATTCCAGTTCCTCTTGTCGCAAGCTCTCTTGTCGTCCCATTTCCTCCTTCCCAAATCGAGTTCCTCTTGTCGCAAGCTCTCTTGTCGTCCCTTTCCTCCTTCCGCAAATCGAGTTCCTCTTGTCGCAAACGCATCTTCCTTATTTCCTTCAGCTCCGACTGACAAAAGCCACTAACTCGGTGCCTTTTCAGTCCCAAGAGCTATCCCGTTTTTGCGCAACCGTAACACCTCTGGGTCCACCTTAACCTCGGTGTTGGTACCCATCGGAGAACGTTCTTGCTCAACAAGCAGAGGTTTCTCCTCGACAGTTAACTTGCCAGCATCCATCTCTTCTTCCTCTGAAGCCTCTGAGTCTGGACCAAAGGGCCTGAACGTAGACGTTTCTTGTCCTCGTTTGGACATACCACTCACAGTCGACTATCGCGAAAACTCTGTTCACGAACAGCGTAAAAAAAAATTTTTTTTTTTACTCTACCTAACGCCTTTCAACACACACACTCATACAAAACCCAAACTACTGACCTACAAATTTTGAACTAAATAAAACTCTGAACGCTAAGATGAATCGGGACCTAACTGAGCGCCGAGGTGGATCCTCCCTCAAGCTATCAGGTCTGGACTCGGCCTGAACTCAGTCCCGAGCTCTGGATCCGGACTCCCCCGGCTCAGAGCCCCAGGCCCCTCCAACCTCCCGTTCAAAAAACACACAAAAAGGACAAAAAGATGCAAACCAAAACAAGGATGTCCAAACCCTATCACTCACCAGTCATACACACGAAATGAAACTCCCGAACTTACTGTTCAGCCATCACCCCACCGCTGCCACCAAATTGTCACGTCCCCGAGGGAGATGGCAAACACCAAGCCGGGGTTTTCACTCCGCGTTCGCACACCAACGATCAGCCCCGAAATTCAACCTTCATCCACAAGCCCAAACACTCAGCTATGATTCACCCCTAACCACACTCACACCAAATGTAACACAAAACTAACTAAATTTTTTAAATCACATCACAACATGCGCTCCAAAAGAAAAACAACAACCAATGATTTGCTAAAACCAAACAGCGCACAAAATTACATTAACAAGGCCCGCGTACGCTATAGACACACACACACTGCGACCGCCCCTGCTTCCTTCTCTGTGTACAAAAACCTGTGAATGCACACAACAATCAATATCAGCCAAATGATTTAAAAAAATGTATGCACCGACAACAACAGAGTATTCAATCATTCCAACATGTACAAAGCACGAATCACAATAACTCAGAATTTCAGACAAGCAAAATCATCACCACTATGGTTCTTTACTAGTGTAGTTCCTTAGGAACAGGAAAACCTTCATTCTGGGCCACTTTCGCCCTCAACCAGTTTCGGCGAAAGTGGCCCAGAATAAAGGTTTTCCTTTTCTCTGACAAGTAAGACTTCAATAACCCAAAAAATAACGATTATCTACAAACAGACATACTGTGTGGGGTTAAATCCGTTTTTAATACTAATTTACTAAACTTTTCAGATTTTAGTTTTTGCTTAATCCTGTTTTTTTCCTGGTCATTTTCAATAACATCATTTTCGCGCAAACAATTCTTCAAATGAGTCTCTGTTTTTCATGTGAAATAAAACTACAGTTTTTAAAACTGTTTTTCTAAAGTCTTTTAAACCGAGTTATATTTTGGCATAAAATCCACACACTTTATCCCAGCATGTCTTCCGCTGAAAGCTAGTTTGGGAAAGTGTTTCTCTTTTTACTATGTCTCTTTCGCTGCCGAACAGTCATCATAAAAAATAGTGTCTGCGTTCCTTCAAACGTCTATAAAACTGTTCTAAACACTCACTCAGTTTATTGCTAGGATTAACTAAATATATGTCATCATCTGTCCATATAAACCTTCTATCATGATATGCTTTGTTCCATTTAAGTTTTGGACAGAAAACCACAATATGATTAAAATTATAGCGATAAACTGTTTGTAACAGGTCGAGGATAAATATTGTTTTTCCACAACCAGTCTGCCCACAAATCAATGAGCAATGAGGAGTTTTTGTCAAAAAGTTTAACTGCTCCATAGTTTTATAGCAAAATTTTAAATCTAATCCATTATTGTTTTTATCAGCTCTCTGTTTAAAACTTGTTCAGTATAAAAAAACCCAACGAGGCCTAATGTGTAAGTTTAATCCAATTCAGTTCTGTAAGATTGTTTCTATTTAGACTAATATTGTTTGTTGCTTGTTGTTATGACCTTTAATATCCTCGTCATTGTGAAGAATGACGACGGTACTTTAATTTTTTTCAACTTTAAATGTTTGCCAGCAAATTTTAAAATTCCTTTAGAAGGACGTCACTAACGCCCACAACCCCATCCCTCTCCTTATCTTTTAAGACAGAAATTTCAAATATCATTGTGAACGTGTCTCCTAATTTCATTTGCGGAATGAACTGTAATTTTGTAAAAGCATCCTTTAAACCGTTTTCTTCGTGGAGGATTTTCTGTTTATCCCATACGGCTTTTTTTTCAATTCTTTCCGACTATTGTCGTCTGGCATAAGACTTACATGTAAAGGGCCAGGTTGAATGCTTTTCTGAAACTTTTTTGATGGCTAAAATATGTAAATGGGCTTATGAATTCAAATTTTATGTCCCATTCTAATATGGTTCTAAGTGCCATTTGAGGTCAGGCTTTCGAACTATTTTATTTTCAACGGGCCCAAACCCATTATTTGCTTCTAGATTGCGCAGCTGTTCTAGTTTAGGAAACTTTTTGCTGTCGCAACCTCTTTGCTTTTATAATCCCCATCTTTAGTGTACTCAAACCCTTTACAAAGTGCCTATTCACCGTTCTGTTCAAAGTCCGCAACGTCTGCAAGGTCTTTTAATTCTAAAGTATACACCTCACAGGCGCTAATGTAACTCCTGGTTCTTCTGGCCCACGCGACATTATTTTTTAGTAACGTATTTTTTTATTTCTAAACAATGTGCAGGTTATCACATTTTACAACTTTTCCTGCTTTGTCTGCAATTTTTATATTAATGATCCAACCCTCCCACAAAATAATCTTTTAAACTGTAAATTAGGGAAAATTGTATAATTTTTATAATCGCAATTTGCAGCTTTCCTGACGGAAGAGCTCTTAAAACAGTTGAGGGCCTTCCCTCATATAGTTTTCATCAGTGCTTAGTTCGTCTAAATGAACATAGAGTAATGAATGTAATGCAGATTGAGCGGACTTTCCCCTCAACGTAGTTCATCTGGCGAAACACTAAAAAATATGAGTGGGTAGATTGCTGTTGTAAAGCCTTGCATTTTACTAGCTCTCTATCAAAAACGATTTTGCTTCTTCAGGTTTGAATGTTAATATTTTTTTTAGATTTGCATTGTTTTAAATTTAAGAGTAATGTCTAAGTTACTCATTGCTTTCTTTTAGTGAGCAAAACCCGTAAAAACCATCGGGATTGTTAACTGTTTAACGTCGTTTGTTCTCCTTTCATATTTTGTAATCTTATTATTCCCCTTGGCTTTAGTTATATTAAACCATACGACTTTGTAAAATATTTCATGGAGCGCGACCGTTTTGGCCCGCAATTGTTTATCAATAGCATGTTCTAAAAACGAAGGCGTCTTGAGTTGTTATTGTTACAAACATTTTTTAAAACAAATTAAAAAGAGTGCATTCAAATATACTGATGCAAAATATCTGTTGGCCCAACTACAATCTTAAAAATAAACAACTGACACCCTCGACATTTCTGTGACCCAGACTGACACCTTTCAAGTAAAGGTGAGTACGCCATTAAACAGATATCAAACCCCCCTATTAAAAAAGACTACATCGCAAAAGTGTGGTTTAGTCATCCGATGCAGTTTTTAATCAGAACCAGTTAAACTTTGCTGTGTTTTGTGCATCAACTGGGTGGGGAGTGTCGTATGCTGATCACTTAAATCATCCTAATCCTTTGGTTAGGTCAGTGTACAGATTCATTTCTATTCACCTTCGACGTATTTTGACTGAACTGCAAGCACCATTACCAAATGACAAACCGTTTAATCCTTCAGCAACCGAATAGACATGAAGGCTTTTGAAAGGATTCTGTAACGAATTCAATATTAACATCAAGACAGACTTTAGACAAAAGTTGGACCTTAATCATGGTCTAGGCACCCCCTTTTTTTTGGGGCGTGCACAGAAAGTATAACTATGCCTGGGAAACCTCCTTACACATCTTTCTCTTCAGGCACAGCTGTTCACCTAGGGTCCATAGAGCAAGAGCATAAACAGCATGGACAACATTTATCTTAGACACTTCTAAGGGCCTAACAAAAGGGAATAGAACGAATAAACGACTCTATTCGTACTACGTTTGGTGTTTGCTAGGTTTCACAAGCACAGGCAAGATCGAGCATAACTGATCCTTCTACTGGCTTTGATGCACAAAACAAAACTTAGCAAATTTAGAGGATGCCATTAATTCTACAGTTGATTTGCCTTCAAGTTAAAAGGTACCAAAATGTTTTACAATTTCGCAAGATCGAAAGTAGACTTTGCTGTTGGCACTGGTTTATACATGCTACCTTTCTGACCTCAGACTCCAGGTAGGAACAATAATAAACTACAACAATGGGAAAATTCTCGTTGCAGGAAATGAACAGAAGGTTGGACAAAACGACATAAATTCTGAGCCAGTAAAATTGCAAGCAGTAAAATAAACACCCAAGAATAAGTCATCTAATTCCCCAAGTCCAAAGCCCAAAGGGCCCTTGAAGACTCAGCAAAAGCTCGCGGGCTCTGTTCGCGTGACCATGAATATGAAAAAACAGCGCTTGTTCTTGGATTAACAGGCCTAGGATTACTTGGTCTTTTCTTACTAAAAATTAACCCAACTATAAGAGAAAATAATGCCCATAAGTGCTCGGCCAAAAGCCCAAATACTTTGCTTGCAGTAGACAAAAGCCAGCTGACAATACCTCCTAATATACCCGGTAAAGAGTCTATAGCTTTACCGGCTAATTTTTTTAATAAACTCGCAAGATGATCAAGCTGTTTTTTTACCCATGATTTATCAGGTGGAGGCGAATGGCGGCGGAGGTAATGAAACTTTGACCACCGCCGCCCGTAATAAACCATCACCAGTGTACTTATTGCAAATCCTAAGGCTGTTATAACGCTTGCTAATGTGACTCCTTGCTCTCTAACAGCGTTGTATTCTTTCTGCTAGTGTTGTGTCTTCATATAAATTTTTTGGATAGTTTCTCTTATTCTATTCACTTGAGTTCGTAATTGGGTCTTGGTTTGTAGTTAGCACTTCTAGTCTTGCTGATCTCTCTTTTTTAAGATCTTTTGTCTTTGGGTGTTATTCTTTCTTTAATATCAGGCCCTAAGTTGGCGTCATCTGCCTCAACGGTTTTTCTTTTTTTTTCTTTTTATATGCTCATCTAGTTACCTAGTTTTGCTAAATTGTTTGTTAATTCGCCTCTGATGGTTTCTTAAAGTACGATCAGGGCCGCTATTTTCTCGCATGGGGAGCGGCGAGTCGTGTATAGTCTTTAACGCTGTTTCTTCTGAAAAACTGGATTCTGCTTCTATTTCATTTATTAATTCACCTGCTGATTGATTTAATTCTTAAGTTCCATGTTTGCATTTGGTTATCTGTTGGGAGTTCTTGCAGTGTGTTTTGAATTTAGCAACTGCCCTCCCCCCCTTAATTTTGGCCTAACAAGGCCAAGGCGATTTTGATCTTTCACACTGAGTCTATTTCTAATTGAACCCACGGCTAAAAACTTTGATGGGTCTTTTTTAGTTGTAAGCTGAACAAATTGTCCTTGGTCGCTCCTCACAAACAAATGGTCATCTTTTACTTCAAATCATTAGGGTCTATAAAAATTTGGGGAGGTTCTTGGCCTAACTTTGGTATAATGATCTGACCTTACTTTCTGTTAATTTATACCGACTTGTTGGTAAGTACTCCGATTTCTGCTAATTCATCATGCAATGAGAGCCCCGAGCGATGCCGCTCCCCAAAGGGGGAAACACTCATGTCGTCTCCACGAAACAAACATCATAATCTTCATCTTCAATGCCTGCCATGTTTCTTTAATAATTAATTTTTTTATTTTGTTTTATAAAAAAATGTTACATGCATATGGCTCGATTCTTGACCCGCATAGAAGACTGAAGAACCCTTTTGGCGTGAAGGGAAATAAACGGAATATTACTGTTCCAAAAAACCATCTACTATTGATGCAGATCAAATTCTTACTGTCAAAATTTCCCGGGCCTAGGAGCAGATGAAGTGATTGTGCAGGCTCTGCGCGTCCCTTTCTTTCAAAATAGTACTCGATTCAACAACAGAAAACAACAGGACAGTTGTCCAGAATTTGGGGCGGGCAATTGTTAAGAAAATTTCTATAAAAAATTGAGGGGCAAGAAAAATTTTCTTTACACAATGCAGACATATTTTTAACCTATTCTGATCTATGGCTAACCGGAAAGAAAGGGCTGATCTTGCGTTTCAAGGAAAACGAAAATGAAGAAGCACAAAACATGAATAGGCGCTGAAGATACTAAAGACGGCAAAAAGTATGTAGCCGTAAAATTTGCGTATGGAAATCGCTTTTCCATTCCTTAGATTTTGAGTTGTTAAAAGCGCATGCGCCATACTTTCAAGGAGCATTAAAAGGGCAGACTGTCATATGAAACTAACTTTAAACGAATACAAAAGTGTTATCAGATCAACAGACACCGAAGCAATGTACAGCATTTCTGACATCTCGTTAGAGTTTGACGTTGTTAGCAACCCTAATTTGCAAGGCTGATTGAGCAACAATATCAGTCAAAATTATAAATATATTACGAAGAGTGATTCACATACAAAAATATCCCGAAAACAGGGCAGACACTATATGGAATTTTAGTTTTATGTCGCAGCAAGATCGCTTAAAGGGATTTTATTGCTGTGTGAAGATGAAGAACCGTTTTAAAGAGCAAGTGAAAAGTTTTTTAATCCTAAAATAACGAAAAAATGCAATGTACAATTGACGGTAGTCTAACCAAAATTTCGCTAGCGGGCTTAGCCTTTCATCATTTTGACGAAATAAGAAAATTGTTTGGGGGTGGGGGGGTAGAAGTCTAACAGCAGACCTTTTGTCTAAAGATTTACATCTTCACAATGTTTGGGTTGATGATTATTTAACAACGAAATACGGTTTATGGGTTGACCCAAGGTCAACAGAGGATAATCATTTTCATGGAAGTGGGAGAGCTGTGAGAGGGCGTAATAAACATTCAAATTGTAAAGAAGAAGAAGCCGATAAACCGCTTAATGTACATTTGTTTTTATATATGATGCGCAGTGAATATTGAAAATTAACAGATTAAAAGATATACAATTTCTAAATTATTTTATTTTATAAAAAGCATGTCTGTTCAGGGTTTTTCCAAACGTGCCTACAGCGCCGCCAAAAAAAGAGATAGTAGAAACCCCTAACATAAAAACCTTTAGATTAACAAACATTACGCAAATGCAGCAAGTACTAGAGCAAGACCTTTCAAAATACAGCAAAACCAAACGAAGGTATTCTGCTGCCTTTAATGCTGTTACTTATGTTAATACTGGGGCATCGACTTTTAAGTGCTCTATCAGCAGGAACGAGTGTTGGTCTCCCTTAGCAACGGGCATAGGCGCACCCGCAGCTTTACCTCTAGGAGGTTGTCTTTAGCTCTCGGTCTGTGTTCATTAGCTGTAGGTGGGGGCTGGCAAAAAATTAAAAACTAAAATCCAAAAGCACACAGCTAAGGTTATACAATAACAGCTAAACCTTAGCTCGTTTAAATGACAATAATAAGCGCTAGCTGACTCAAACATCACGGATGAAGAATTTAATCGTTTACAGGCCGATTTTGATGACTACAAAAGACAAAGTTTGATCTTCAAAGAAAGGCGAGGACAAGTTTTTCTCAACAGCCAGACCCCGAGCGATAAAAAAGGAATGCTTAAAAAAAGTAAACGAGACATAAACTCTGTTCTAAACAGCTAAAATTAAAACACCAAAAGGTGTTTATACTTTAGTTTATGAGTCCAAGCGCAAAAAGACCGTCGATATTGAATCTGATTAAGCCGTTGTTTTTTTTTAATTTAAATAAAATGTTGGCTTTTGAAAAGAAAGACAGCATGGCTAAGATATATGAAGGACAAGACGAAATTTTTTGAAGGAATGCTTGAGAGGGGAGCGTTTATCAAGAGCACTGAATGTTTTTGATTTAGAAGTCATTGACCCAACAACGTACAGGCAAGTGTTGTTCATGCTATTCTCAAGTTCCAGGCAAACTAACAATAGACCCGCCATTAAAGTAATGTTAGCTGTTTTAATCGACTATGTAACAATAAATGAAGAAAACTAGAAGTTGGGTCTCGACTAAAAAACAGACTATTCTTTCCTCTAATGACTTAAACACCGGGTTGGGAGACGAACTGCTTACACAGTTTGACGCTGCCGCTGAAGAAGCTAAAATGAGGGCTCTGGTTGGTCAGAGGGCGAAGTCTTAGAGATTAGATTAAAACAGGCTAAGTATGCGCCGATTGTAGGCAAGGCTTACATTTCCCCTACCTCGGGAGTTGGTTTTTAAAGAGAGCAGTTTTAAAAAAATAAAAAATTCAGACAACAAATGTTTCATGTGGTGTGTTCTTGCAAGGCTTTCATCATGTCCGCGAACACGCAGAGAGAGTGACTAACTATCGGCAATACGCCAAAGATCTTAACTTCAATGGATATCCTTTCCTGTTAGTGTAGACCAAATTGATCAGTTTGAAGAACAAAACAACCCAATAAAATGTTAATGTATACACATGGGATGAGGAAACAAAATTTGGGCCAATTAAAGTGTCCAAGAACAGTCCAACAATAGGCGAACCAGCCAAAAGTCTTGGACTTACTCCCAATGTTTTCGCCAGCAGGGCTGCCCCATTACACATTGATACGAACAATGAGTAGACTAAGCAGCATAACTTTAAAGATCATGGCAAACAAGAATTCTGTAGAAAATGTTTAACAAGAATGCCATCTGTTTAAGCCGCGAGCGAACATAAGAAACATTGTAAAAAGTTTGTAGACTGTAAGACAGAAACTAACTAAAGCCCCCGCCAGGGTCTAAAGTTAGTTTTAGAACTGGAAACGGGTGCAAACAAGTCCAACGTGTTTACGCAGATTTCGAGTCGCTTATTGTTCCTTATGAGGGCCAGCACACAAAAACTTCGAAAAACGTCTTAATGAGTAATCATCAGATTTGTTCATTTGCCTTCATTATTTTTAGGTCGGATGGCGTTTATTCAGAGCCAGAATTATATAGAGGACCCCGATGCTGCAGAAACATTCTTAAAACGCATGCAGCAAGTGCGTAACGCCTGTTAATAATCTAAAACTTATCTGAAATCATAATGGCGCCTGAAGAAACCCAACAAACCGTATGACTCAGCCACGCATTGTTGGATTTGCGGTTTAGAGCTAACGCCCAAAAGTGTAACCCACAGTAAGAGACCATGATCACATTAGCGGAAAGTTTCAAAAGGGCGGCGCATAACAAATGCAATCTTCAACTAAGTTTGATCCAAGACATGGAAGCTGCCTGTATTCTTTCACAACTTGCGAGGTTATGACTCTCACCTTATAATGCAAGCAGTAACCAGCGCCTTCAGGGTAGCATGCATTGCACAGTCATCAGAAAAGTACATGTGTTTCACTTTTAAAAATCATGTTTTCTACGACTCTATGCAACACATGATGGGCTCATTAGAGGCACTGGCTATGTCCTTAAAGTCCTGCCCAATAACGGAAGAATATTTTGACTCAACTCTTGTTTGAAAGGGCGTTTACCCTTATGAGTACCTGAACAGTTGGGAAAAGGTTTGATGAAGATACACTTCCACCTAAAAGGGGCGTTCTTTTCTAGTCTTAGAGGAAAGGACATCAGTGATTCTGATTACCAACTGCTCGAGATGCGTGGCAGAAGTTTAGTTTGTAAAACGATGGGAGACTATCATGACTCCTACTTGATGGCTGATGTATGTTTGTTGGCGGACGTCTTTTGAAAATTTTAGAAAGGGCCTGCATGAAACATTACAGTTTGGATCCTGCGCATTATATTTCTGCGCCCGGGATGAGTGGGACGCTTTTTTAAAGTTTACTGGAGTACAGATTGATTTATTGTCGGATTTACCAATGATCCAGATGATTGAAAACGGATTGCGTGGGGAATTGTATGGCGCGCACCATTACTGTAAAGCAAAACACAAATACTTGGACGACTATGATACGAGTAAAAGGTCTAACTATCTCATGTTTTAGATGCAAACAATCTGTATGGTTGGGCTATGGCGCAAAACACTTCCATTACGTAACTTCAAGATGTACACAGGTACGAATAATATTCAAAAGGCAAATTTAAAATGGTTGAACAGTTTAAAGCCTGATCAGCAGCGTGGTTTCATTCTAGAAGTTTACTTGAATATTCTCATGAACTCCAGACCTGCATAATGACTATCCATTAGCAGCAGAAAGTCTAAAGATGGATCCAAGAGAGCCGCCTAAACTTGTGCCTAATCTTCGAGGCAAAAAAAATTATGTCTGCCATTACGACTTCTACAATTTATTTAAGACTGGTTTTTAAGTTGACAGCTGTTCATCGTATAATCGCTTTTGATCAAGAACAGTTCATGAAACCATACATCATGAAGAAAAACTGATCTCGAACTAATCCACAGATGCTTCAGAAAAAGACTTTTTCAAGCTGATGAACAACAGCTGTTTCGGAAAGACTATGGAGAATCCGCACAAGCGCAAAGAGTCAGATTTGGTACCAGAGAGAACGAAGCAATTAAGCTGACTTCTAAACCTAATTATCAGGACTTCAGAAGATTTCATGATCAGCTTTTTGGTATAATGATGAAAAAAAAAGAAAGTTAAATTAGACAAACCTGTATTTATTGGGTTTACTGTTTTAGAATTATCAAAGCTTTTGATGTTAGAGTTTCTTTATGACTACTTTAAGCCCTCGTATCCTGAGTCCAGAGTACTTTACACAGATACAGATAGTTTTGTTATAGATATCCCTACTGAAGACATCTATAAAGACATGGAAATGGAAGTAGCTAAAGGAGCGAGTGGATGGTACGACACGTCCGATTATCCTAAAGACTCGCCTTTACATTCAATTACTAACAAGAAGGTTTTAGGAAAGATGAAGATGAATTATCTGGAAAGGTAATCAAGGAGTATGTGGGGTTAAGGTCAAAAATGTACAGTATTTCGAGCCAGGAGAAATCATTAAGAAAGCAAAGGAATATCTCGCAGCGTTGTGCAGTCAAACATATCGCATGACAACTACAAAGAAGCATTGTTTGGCAATAAGACTTTTCATCATGACAACGTAAAACTACGATCTAATCTACATGAGATCAACACAACTGTTGTAACAAAGAAGTCATTAGATAGAACAAACACAAAACGGGTGTTTGTTAATCCAGAGTTTTCATATGCAATCGGGCACTGGAGGACCGCATAAACAGGGGTTTTTATATTTTTCATCAACTTTTGTTATAAGATCAATCATAGCTTCATCCAATTTCATTTAAATCTTTTCTCATGTTTGCTTGATGCGTTCGAATTTTTTTATTATATTCAAGATATTCTTTTTCCCAATTTGGGGGTTTGAGTTGTAGGTGATCTGGATGATTTAGCATGCATTGATTAATCCTCGAAAATGTTTCCTTAATAGCATACACGTCTGAAATGATTCCCGTATCATTTCAAGGTCTCTTCCTTTACCATTCTTGTTTCGTTCTGCGCTTCCTTCTGGCCTTCCATTTTAAACCAAAATATGTTTACGTAAATTAATTAAAGCGGAACGGTGCCTGGCGGATTATCTGCAGTTCTTCCTTCACAAAAGATCTTTGAGGAGCTGGTTGTTTTGTTGTGTCAGTTTTCTCGTAATAATACACGGGCGGATTCATTTTTACAATTCTTTTTATTTCATATGGATCAACACTCCAAACTGGATCTGTTGCCCTGATGCGAGTGTCCCCTTCTGCTTCCCCGGTAAATAAAGGTACCTTACTTTAAACCAAACGGCAATAGTTTGCCGGATGAAGACTCTACTTCAACAACATTTATTGTTTTTCTTTTTGATTGCTTGTACTGGTTTTAACCCTTTAAATTCTTCATTATTCATTGCGCGCAAAAACTGAGGGCAATCTTCTAAACCCTTCTGTGTTGCGAGAATTGTCAATCAGCTCTCTGTGATACTGTAGGAGAAAAGTCTTTCAGCTAACTGTTTGTTAAAGTTTTCAACTAAAGCCCTGTGATCTGTGAACTCCTGAATGCCTCTTCTAATGGTAACTCTTGTTTTAACAATAATTGATTCACTTGGCCTTTAAATTCTTTTTCCATCATCAACTTGAATCATGCGAGGATAAGTTAGTGGCCCTCGTTGGTATATCAGTTGATATAGCGACAGCAACAGCAGAAGCACTCTTTTGTGTTAATGGCTCCGCATCTTTGTATCTTGAAGCCATGTCAATGAGCTGTGAGTGCGTACTTAAATCTTTTTCGTCTAATCGTATCAGAGGGTAAATATAGAAGGTCCATTTGATGGGTGTCGTTCGGTATTGTGTTCACAAAGTGTGGTCTCTGTATTCGTCTAGGCGCCGGTAAATAAATTTGCCAAATCGCTTGTTTAGATAACCATTCTTTTGCTGTTTGTTCACTGACTCCAGCTGCTTGGCTTAGCTTTTTGATTGCCGTGATTCCCTTCCAATATCCTTTGGGCGAATAATAGATTTTGTTCATTTTTTATTCAGCCAATATTATGTGCAACAAAATACACAACGGTCATACCAAAGACAAAAACCCAATTTCTTGCATCTTTTGTTTTTCTGATGGATGATAAAAGTCACTGAATTTTGGTGGGGGCAATGTCTCGATTGGTTTGCCTGTTACTAGAATAATATTGTTTATTGCTTGATCAACATCTTTAAATGTGTAAGCTGCATGCCCCTGTTTTTCAGTGTGTTATTAATAAAATCTAACTGCTCAATTTCTCTGCTTTTCATAGCGATCTTGTGCTGCAGCTAGTTGCTCCACAGCTTTGTTATGTCTTTTTCTCTCGCCTTCATCTCGCAGTTTACTAAATGCGTAATTACTACCGCTAAAAGCGAGCGCATTCACCACAGCGCCGCCTATCATCATTACGAGTGAAGCCATTTTTATAAATGTATTTTTTTCTTACATATTTATATTGTCTGGAATTATTCCTTGCTTAACTAGAAAATCTTTCGTGGCAACGAAGCTGCAATGAAGCAATCAGCTTTGCTGAATCCTCAAAGTCTAGTTTGCCAAGATCTGCTGGTTTATATTCTTAACAGGCTCTTTACCAAGCATTGAGTATCCTACACTTAGGCTCCAATAACAGCAGAATGGTATAACAAGGTTAGCAACAGTTTTTTCGGTGCTCATTTTTATAAAATAAAATAATTATAATTTAATAAAAAACATGAACAGTGATGATCTCCTACAGCTACAAGGCAGCCTAAACCTTCCTGAACTTATGAATGACCAAGTTGATGACCAAGCTATTATGCCCAAAAAGGAGAGGCTGTATTCTTTGGCAGCATGTGGGAAAACAAAACAGTTCCTCGGAACTGAATTCAGCATTGAACAGATCAACAGATGTCGCCACAAGACATTTTAAAGTATCTAACAGGTATGAAGCGCAGCTGGGGTCTAGAATGGTGAAAAGCGTTGGGCAAACGGTTCTTAGTTTGTACACTAAACTAGTCAGTAGATTTGCTCCCATTGATTCTGAACAAGATCTTACGTATGATTTAACGCAAGATCCAGTTTTTAAACAAAGTCATTAGAGTCTCTAGGGTGTGATCTATACTACAAATTTGGAACATTGTTATCGCCAGTAATCATGGGATTAATTACTTTTAATCATATAAATTTGTTTCCCTTCAAAATGAAGGAGCTGGAAAATCAGCAGAATCAGAAAACACTGAATCAGGTGGAGAAAGTAACCAAGCCAGAAAATCAGCAGAAAACGCTGAATCAGGTGGAGACCATTAAAATCCTGGGCGTTGTTGAAGCAGGAAAAAATTAGCAGAGTGGAACAGACAAAAAAATTAATGTTACAGAATATGACTCATCATGAAAACATAACACCGCCAACGCCAGAACAAGTTGATCCAATGCCGGCTATAAAAACTCCATGTGATACAAGGGCCCCAAAGTCTTCATGGAATAATTGAACTTAAAACTGTTGCCATTTTTGGCGCTATTGCTGCTGTTGGGGGCAGTTATACGGCTATAAAATATACACAATGGAAACAAAAGCAACAGAAACAAAAGCAATCAAAAAAATCTGAACCACTAAATGCAGAAAAAGACACCAGCACGCCAAAACCGCCAATAACAAAGCATCATTTTGATCCATTTATAATGGAATAATATTTAAATATTTTTAATAAAAATAGATCATGCGTATTATAAAATGATAAAGTCAATAATAAAGACATGGAGTCTATAAAGACATTTCCATAGACCAGAATTGTAATCAATGCGGTTGCTTAGGATGTAAGAACTTCATTAAGATCTATGCTGACCGATCTCGCGCAGAGAACGCTGAGCAAGACATCCTCAACGATGACGCGTTTTTTGAGGCGTGTGTGTACTATATAGACATCTGCTATTTAAGATAAAAACATAGATTGTATTTTTTTGATAATTATAAGAACTTGAATAAGAACTTGGTTGTACTTAGAGGATGACATTAGTTATGATCTTAGGTTGACTTGAGTAAAAATTAATTAAAAACTTAATCAGAACTTATAAGAGACAGAAGTAACTTAATTAAAAACTAATTAAGTTCTTAATTAAAAACTTGATAACTTAAGTAAGAACTAGAGTGTGTGCATGCGTGGGGTGGGGGTGGGTAGGGGTGAGTATGCTATTTGCGCGCACCTCAATCAACTAGTCAAGTGATCAAATATATCACTTGACCTAGTTTGCCGCTGTGCTTTGCAGGTGCTGCAGCGCTTTGTAGGTCAAGTGATCATAGAGATCACTTGACCTAGTTTGCCACTGTGCATTTGTAGGTCAAGCGATCATATAATGACACTTGACCTAGTTGCCCTGTGCTTTGTAGTCAAGCGATCATATATGATCACTGACCTAGTTTGCCACTGGGCTTTGTAGGTCAAGCGATCAATAAGATCACTTGACCTAGTTTGCCACTGGGCTTTGTAGGTCAAGCGATCATATATGATCACTTGACCTAGTTTGCCACTGGGCTTTGTAGGTCAAAGCGATCTTATAATGATCACTTGACCTAGTTTTGCCACTGGGCTTTGTAGGTCAAGCGTTCATATATGATCACTTGACCTAGTTTGCCACTGGCTTGTAGGTCAAGCGATCATATATGATCACTTGACCTAGTTTGCCACTGGGCTTTGTAGGTCAAGCGATCATATATGATCACTTGACCTAGTTTGCCACTGTGCTTTGTAGGTCAAGCGATCATATATGATCACTTGACCTAGTTTGCCACTGGGCTTTGTAGGTCAAGCGATCATATATGATCACTTGACCTAGTTTGCCACTGGGCTTTGTAGGTCAAGCGATCATATATGATCACTTGACCTAGTTTTGCCACTGTGCTTTGTGGGCAAGCGATCATATATGATCACTTGACCTAGTTTGCCACTGGGCTATGTAGGTCAAGTGATCATATATGATCACTTGACCTAGTTGCCACTGGCTTTGTAGGTCAAGCGATCATATATGATCACTTGACCTAGTTTGCCACTGGGCTTTGTAGGTCAAGTGATCATTATGATCACTTGACCTAGTTTGCCACTGTGCTTTGTAGGTCAAGCGATCATATATGATCACTTGACCTAGTTTGCCACTGTGCTTGTAGGTCAAGCGATCATATATGATCACTTGAACCTAGTTTGCCACTGGGCTTTGTAGGTCAAGTGATCATATATGATCACTTGACCTATTGCCACTGGGCTTTGTAGGTCAAGCGATCATATATGATCACTTGCCTAGTTTGCCACTGGGCTTTGTAGGTCAAGCTGACATATAGATCACTTGACCTAGTTTGCCACTGGGCTTTGTAGGTCAAGTGATCATATATGATCACTTGACCTAGTTTGCCACTGGCTTTGTAGGTCAAGCGATCATATATGATCACTTGACCTAGTTTGCCACTGGGCTTTGTAGGTCAAGCGATCATATATGATCACTTGACCTAGTTTGCCACTGGGCTTTGTAGGTCAAGTGATCATATATGATCACTTGACCTAGTTTGCCACTGGGCTTTGTAGGTCAAGTGATCATATATGATCACTTGACCTAGTTTGCCACTGGGCTTGTAGGTCAAGCGATCATATATGATCACTTGACCTAGTTTGCCACTGGGCTTTGTAGGTCAAGTGATCATATATGATCACTTGACCTAGTTTGCCACTGGGCTTTGTAGGTCAAGCGATCATATATGATCACTTGACCTAGTTTGCCACTGTGCTTTGTAGGTCAAGCGATCATATATGATCACTTGACCTAGTTTGCCACTGGGCTTTGTAGGTCAAGCGATCATATATGATCACTTGACCTAGTTTGCCACTGGGCTTTGTAGGTCAAGTGATCATATATGATCACTTGACCTAGTTTGCCACTGTGCTTTGTAGGTCAAGTGATCATATATGATCACTTGACCTAGTTTGCCACTGTGCTTTGTAGGTCAAGCGATCATATATGATCACTTGACCTAGTTTGCCACTGTGCTTTGTAGGTCAAGCGATCATATATGATCACTTGACCTAGTTTGCCACTGTGCTTTGTAGGTCAAGCAATCATATATGATCAGAGAACAGGGAACCTTTATTCTGGCTCACTTTCGCCCGAAAACAGGTTGAGGGCGAAAGTGGCCCAAATGAAGGTTTTACCTGTTCTCTATCCTTCAACGAAGGCGAAACCAAAGTCCAAAGCGTTGAAACTATTCCGACGTGTTCTGTTTCAAAAGTCATGGAGCTCACAACGCCAAGACGATGGAGCACAATCAAACAAAACAGATGAACAAAAAGAACTAACATGAGTGTCCACAGGTATGTTTGGCGGAGGCGAATATGAGTCGAGCCTTCAACAAAGAAGTTCATTCACATTCCTTTGTCACGTTGATTCCTCGTTCTCTACAGTCTCTCCGCTTTCCACTCGATGACACATTCTATTACTCCGCATTCATCCACTCTCCACTACTTACAATCGGTCCATATCACCCGCTCCCTAGTCAGGAAGCCCAAGACCAGAAGTCCGTTGCTAAAACACGAGGAGTCAATGGAGTCACTCCTTCCACGCCGCTCCTGTCCTTCAGACAACAGACGTCACCCAACGTCAGTCGGCCACCAGCTTGACAACGGCCACTCTCACCAGCTCAGGTGCGGAAGGGACCACGGCACAGCAACTAATCAGGTTCTTGGGGATGACATTAAACTGACAGGTAATACTAACCCGAGTCTCCCCAAGGAAAACCTAAGTCCAACTACTTGAAAAAACATAGGTAAAATTTAATTAAACACCATCTTTCTTTTCCAACAAGAAAATGCAAAACACCCTTTTAATTCCTCAAGAAGAAGACAATAACATTAATATAGAATTAACTTAAACAATTTTGACAATGTTATTCAAAGGGAAATAATTCAGCAATTGTTTATAATGTATGACATTGACTTGAAGGTCAACTTCCGCCGGTCATCATGACCTTGGCCAATTAATAACAAGTTCCAACAGCGAAGAGAACTAACTGTCAAAATGTCGGAACACGCCTTTCAAATGACAACCGAAATTTATATAAAGCAAAAAATTATACAATACTACTGACTTCCAACACTTAACTACAAATTAAATGTGTTTTTTTTTTCTCAAAAACAAAACAACCCTCAATTCAAAACATACAGACTAGTTCAATATAACTACCTTTGCTTTTCCCAGCTTCACGGAAAAGAACACTGTTCCCTTCTTTATTTCTACTAAAATACATAACAAAATAAAAATCGGGCGAAGGGAAGTTACTCCGTCTCATCACCGCAAAGTAAAACTCTCCCAAATCTCACACGTTCACAAATACACACGCTTTCTACCCACACCTTTTCTCGCAGTCACGTTAAAATACACATGCATAAAACCATAAATGCCAGAAAGCATGAAACAAAAGAGGAAAATTGTAACTGAATACATTGAACCATGCGCACACAGACACAAACGCACAAACATAGACTTCCGAATCCAGAGACGAACAACGCAAAAGTTCCAAACCTGAAACCCGAGACGGACCCACGACCAGGCGCACAGAAAAACTGTTGAAACGCCCACGAAATTGGGGGACAATAATGTCCACGCCACAACTCCACCACTGTGGGGGAACAGGAGCTCCAAGCCAAGCACAGCATACGTCGTGTGAGGGAAACTTCTAGTCTCGACTGACTCGTCACACACAAGTGACCTCCCTGTCTACCTGAACTCAGTTCAGGCCACGTCCAAATTCAAAACCGGTTTGTTGGACTCTGGGAACGAAGTATCTAAGGAAGACACACGCACGCTTGCATGCAACTAAAAATAACATGCACAGGCACACAACTTCCAAACACAATGTTTTCTTTTAAGCCTAGCTATCACACACGTTCCTAAAATAACCAGTTGGGGGAGCAAATCTAACCCTGTATCGTGACACCCACATCCTGTTCCGTGATCCCCTGGTGGGGAAGTTATGAGTTCTTAGTTACACCCACATCCTGTTCCGTGATCCCCTGGTGGGGAAGTTATGAGTTCTTAGTTACAAACCCCCATCCTGTTCCGTGATCCCCCTGGTGGGGAAGTTATGAGTTCTTAGTTACACCCACATCCTGTTCCGTGATCCCCTGGTGGGGAAGTTATGAGTTCTTAGTTACACCCACATCCTGTTCCGTGATCCCCTGGTGGGGAAGTTATGAGTTCTTAGTTACACCCACATCCTGTTCCGTGATCCCCCTGGTGGGGAAGTTATGAGTTCTTAGTTACACCCACATCCTGTTCCGTGATCCCCCTGGTGGGGAAGTTGTGAGTTCTTAGTTACACCCACATCCTCAAACACGCGACGTGCTTGAACAGATCCACTCTAAAATAGACTGTGCTCTATGTCTTCAATAAAATAGTCTGTTTTCTATATCTTCAATAAAATAGTCTGTTTTCTATGTCTTCACTGAACAGATC